>PVJS01012930.1:0-42991 GCA_004027185.1 Glis glis
AAATAAATAAATAAATAAATAAATAAATAAATAAATAAATAAATAAAATGTATGAAACGTTCCTGACCAAATAAATAAATAAATAAACCTATCAGAAGACAAAAAAAATCATTGAACATTTCTCTCCAAACAAGCAATTTGATTGTTAAAAATGTCCTTTAAGATAATTTAGTTTGATCTTCTCATTTTATGGATTTATTTTAAGATTTTAAAGTTGCTTTTCCAATATTATATTGGTTGTTTATGGTAGACCTGAAACTAAAGCCAATATTCTTTCTACTCTTCATAAAATATTTCATATTTACCCTATTCATTTGCCAATCTTATCTAATTTTTGTTATTTTTTATTTTTTCTTACTCTAAGGCTATGCATGAAAACCATCATTTGAAAAGCCATGCAAGTCTGATAAAAACACACAAAAAATTTTAGACAATTTTCCTTTAGATTCTATTATTATAATGCTCTTTATTGGTGCATTATAGTCTCACATCATATGTAAATCATGTTGACAGTGACATACATGCACACAGCACTTGGTGGGTCCCCCCTGCCTCCTCATTTCCCTCCTTCCCAATACAGAGTACTGAGATTGACCTTGGTATATTCAGATATATACACATCATCAATAGTAGTATTTCCTTTAATGAACCTCAGTCTTCCCCTTCCCCTTCCCTTAGACCACCTCCCCGGCTCCACTGAGGTTTCTCCTCCATTGCTTGGAGTCCCTCTGGTATTCCAATTACTCCCAAACTTGTACATATTAGAGAAAACATATCACCCTTCCCTTTCTGTGCCTGGCTATTCTCACTTAACATAATGTTCTCCAGGTCCTTCCATTTTCTTGAAAATGACATAATTTTGTTCTTTATTGTTGAGCAGAATTCCATGTGTGTATATCCCATAATTTTGTAATCCATTCACCCATTGATAGGCATCTAGGTTAGTTCCATAATTTGGCTATTGTGTGTTTTTAAAGCATGAAGTCTAACCAGTTATTCCATTTTTTAACCTGAAATACCTTAGACTAATCAATAGAAGATGATTTCTTTTTTTAATTAAAAAAATCCAAAATAATTTTCCATTAATTTAGACATATAAACTTTGAGAAGTACTGAAAAAATATTCTAATATGCACTCATATACTTAGCTTATTAACTTGATTATACATATTTGATATTTAAAATTATCATTGATATAATTTCATTAAATTTGAAAGTATGACTCTTAGAAATATAAATAAATGCATCAAAGGACCAGTAGGATGGTGTGACCAGTTCAAAGAGCATCTGAGAAGCTAGAATATTAATAATCAATGCTAAGGTAAGATTACTGTAAGAGATATGACTGTTCATATCTAATAGCCATAAATCTGGCATTAATCAGTCATATTTTGTTACACTGGATAGAAATTACTTGCAATTCTACCAAAAAATCCTGCCAACAAGTTCATAATGAATTCCACTAAGTCAAGGACTTTTAATTGATAGTAAAAAGTGGATTAAATATGTACATTCCCTAGATAATACTTGGGTGGGTTTGAAGCCCAATGAAATTAAAGCATATTCTAACTACCCATTTTAGATAATGTTTTTCTGATATACCAAGATCAAGTTATGAATATTGTACACTTACCTTTTAAAAAACTTTTTATCTCCTCTTATGAACAATTTTATTCTAATCAATGTCTTTGTTGTCATTGAGACAAGTTGTGGGTCATGAAATACATTTTTCTGATCACATCATCTGAGCTTCTAATTTGTTTTCAATTAAGAGCATTTCAAATCCTTGGTTTTCTTTTCCCCAAGCAGAAAGTCCCCATTTTCTTGTGATTAACAAAAAATACTTTATTGCATTAAGTAATCTACAGAAAGTTTATTGCAGTGAAGTCAGAGTCATAGGAATGAATTAATCTATTTTAAATTTCCTGGCTATTCTCAATTTTTGTAATGAATTTTTGAGTTTTCTCTATATACTTTTTAAATTATTATTGATCAAAGACATTTTAGGCTAATGTTCATTTCTAATACATTTTCATTAACAAAAATAAGGTAACAAATATAAAAGGGCATATATGTGTTAAATTAAAAAGCAACTTTCAAATTTTATGAGAGTTCATTTTAAGGCCTAAATAAATTTTTACCATAATATTTGTATAGCAGTGTTCAATAAAAGTTTTGACAATTAATGACTATATTAATAATGGCTAACTTATTAATCATTAGTTATGATTAATGACTAAATTTTAATGTCCAATTATTATTATTAACTAAACTTTTATTGAATAACTATACTATTAAAGATAATTTTTTTTATTTTTTATTTTTTTACTCTGTGGATCATGAGTATTCTTACTCTGGTATGTTACTTTATTTATTTTTGTATGTGCTTTTATTGGTGCATTGTAGTCTCACATCACAATGAATATCAATTTGATATTAACATACATGCACACAGCTTTTAGTGTCCCCCCTGCTTCCCCCTCCAATAAGGAGTACTGAGAATGACGTTGGTATATTCTCATATGTACACATTGTTTTTGATAGTAATTGCATTGATATATTTCTTTCTTGCCCTTCCCCTTCCCTTAGACCACTTCCCTTGCTCCACTGAGGGTTGTCCACAATTATCTGGAGTCCCTTTTATGTCCCCACTACTCCCTAGGTTGTGCATATTAATGAAAACATATGATCCTTCTCTTTTTGTGATTGGTTAATTTCACTTAACATAATGTTCTCCGGGTCCTTCCATCTTCTTGTAAATGTTGTTATTTTGTTCTTCTTTATTGCTGAGTAAAATTCAACTGTGTGTATTTCCCATAATTTTGTAATCCATTCATCTGTTGATGGACACCTAGGTTGGTTCCATAATTTGGCCACTGTGAATTGTGCTGCTATGAACATGGGTATGCATATATTGCTGTAGTTTTCTGGTTTCAATCCTTTTGGTATGATACCCAGTAGTGGTATAGCTGGATCATATGGTGGATCCATTCCCAGTTTTCTGAGGATTCTCCACACTGATCTCTACAGTGGTTGAACTAGTTTGCAATCCCACCAACAGAGTAGAAGAGTCCCTATTTCCCCACATCCTTGCCAACATTTGTTGTTGTTTGACTTCTTAATGATTGCCATTCTAATTGGTGTCAGATGAAATCTTAGAATAGTTTTGATTTGCATCTCCCTGATTGCTAATGATGCAACTCTCTTTTTCTTGAGCAATACTATTAATAACCAGAGGTTACTCTGTAAAATACTTCTTCCTCCGGTTATTAATAGTATTGTTAAAAAAAAAAGAGTTGCAGTTCTCAGTACCTTTAGTCTTACTGATGTACATAATGATGTACCAGAAAATAGTATAATATGCAGCATTTTCCAATCTTATTGCACCATTGAACTTTTTTACTTTTATTTATAGCAGGTTATTCCATTTGACTCTGTTTCTGAGAAACACATTTGAATAAAAATATGAACTATTAAACATATAATAATAATAAGATAATAAATTACATTCCAGAAAAGCAGTTATTTGACTATAGAGGTACCAATAGCTTTGGAAATCATAACAAAATGTGACCGCCTTTGTCTTCATACACAGCTGAGGTCTGAAGGACATTCCCTGAGATGATGTAAAAGACCTGAAAATGTCTTTGATTAAATACATTGGCCTGTGGTGGGAGGAGTTTTATAGATGGCTTTGATTTAAATCAAATAGCTTTTAATAAAGATTTTCCCTAATTACCAATAATTTTCCCTAAAGTTGTTTTTGTTATCCACTATAAAATTTCATATCTCTAATAGCAGCTAAAGTTAGACTTAACATAAAAATTGCTTTTTTGAGTTTTTTCCCTTTTTCTTTCTTATATTTGAGCTGCATGAACAAATTTTTATATTTTTTAAAATTCTTGTGGATCAGGGCTGGCAGCATTCCACTGAGAGATAAAAGTAAGAGACATAATGACATGGAATGATTTGAGAAATCCAAGTTTATAGGCAAATTTATCAGTTTTTCTTAATATTTTGCTACATGAATATATTTTAGAAAAAACGATCATCTATGAACATCTGAAATTAAAGCAAAGCTCTGTACCTATAGTATTGTTTTAGAAAAAATATTCCTTTTCCATTTTCTGGGATAATTAGATTTAAATCTAAATATACTGTGAAAGCCTTTACCTTAGTTCTAGTAAATAAAATATATGAAATGGCATATAATGGATAAAATATTGTGATGTGCATTCCTGGGTGATCTGCCTCATATTTCATGTGGAATGCCTGTCATAGTAGCTTCATAATAACCTGTATTTGTGATTTATAAACAAGATTATTTGAAATTTAGGATTAAATTACCCATGTATTCACTCAATACACTTTTATTGAGCTCCACTCTGTGTAGGGCACAGGTCAAAGGTTAGAGGGGATTAGAAAAGCAGGTAGTTCAACCAAAGATCCTGTGTAATGGTTTGGATTTAGAATATACCCCTAGCCCTTATGGAAACAAGACAGCCATGTTGGAGGCAGGGCTTGGTTGCTAAGGAGGGATCTCAGGAGTATGTGTCTTTGTGGATTATATGGTTCCTCCCCTCTCTCTCTCTCTCTCTCTCTCTCTCTCTCTTTCATCTCTCTCTCTCTCTATCTCTCTCTCTCATCTCATCTCTCTCTCTCTCTCTCTCTCTCTCGCTTCTGTCCTCCATGATGTGAGGAGCAGAGCCCTTGCTCTCTCCCTCTCTCTGCTTCCTGCCATCAAGCCCTAAGCTCTTCAGGTTGGGCCTGACATGCACTGAAACTCTGTGAGCAAATAAATCTCTCCTCCAAATTGTGTGGTCAGTTGTTTTGGATTATAGTAATGAGAATGTTGACTGAGATACCCTGCAATTCAGTGGTAAAGACTAAAGTAGATGTATAATTTCAGATCACTCTGTCATTGGTAAATTAGAAGAATAGAAAATAGAATATAATAAGACCACAAAAAGGAATCAATTAATTACAACTGTGATAATTTGTAAATATTTTCCAGAATAAGGAGTATTTTATGTGAGCTATGAAGATAAGCAGGAGTTTATTGAGCAGAGATGTAGACAAGGAGGATGCATTACGCACTAGCCAGGAAGAGGTGCACCACCCGTACAGAGCCATAACAAAGAAGAGAACAGGAGGAAGCTCAGAATGACTATAGAACCTTGCCTGCATATGCAGTAAGAGTACGATATGTGGCTGGAATGTTAGATTGCTAAATATAGTGCTTACAAACATGAGGACTGATAAATATGAATACACAGTGGGGATTCACTAAAATTGCTGTTCCATTGTGAAGTATAATGTAATGGAACCTCATATTTGCAAAATAAAAGATTTATAACAGTTATCTTGTTCTCACAAAAATGAATAGCTTGAAAATAGTACAAAGTTGGTCATAGAACCTAAATCTCATTTCTATTTCAGCTAAAGTCTATCACAATTACATATAAATTATGAATGTATCAGGAATTTTATTTTGCTTTCTGTCTTTATCTTCCTAAATAGATCAAGAAAAGATGACTCAGAATAAATGTCAAAAATCACTTAAAAATGCATTGCTTTGGAGTTATTCCTTGAAATATTAATTTGAAAGTTTATATACCATGCTGTAATAAAACCATCCAATAATATTTATATGTACCCAAGAAAATAATAGTTTACTTTATTTTAAAGAGTTTACCATTTATATAATAAGATTTGTGTTCTAAGCACCAAATTTAATATGCAAAATAAATTTGTGATAGTTTTTTAAAACTACTACATGTATGTATATATATATGTATGTATATATATGTGTGTATATGTATATGTATATGTATATGTATATATAGTATATTTTAAATGTACTAGCTCAGTATATTTAATCTTTGAATATGGAAAAGACAATTCCCTTGGTAAATTTATACAATATATAAATACATTTTGTGCACACACATACAAAATGTCTAAACATATGTCTTAGTTTTAAATTTTCTGCTAGAATTAAAAAGTGCCCCCCAAAAGGCATCCCTTAAAGTTTCTTAAATATTTCCATTTTTCCAAAAATCCTATGTTACCATATTTTTAAAAAATATATAAAGGGAGACTTACATGAGGATTGCAGGTTCAAGATCAGCAGCCTCAGTAACTTAGCAAGGCCATCCACAACTTATTGAGACACTGTTTCAAAAATAAAAAAATAACATAGGGCTCAGAGGTTGAATGCCCCTGGGTTCAATCCCCAATACCAGAAAAAAAGAAAGAAAAAAATCATATATCCTCCAGTTATATTTTTACAGCTATTTATGTTGCACTGAAAAGTCAAGTAAACCACAGATTTGAACGGCGGAGATTTGTTCCTGACTATGAAATGGTCAGTACTATGAAGACTGCTATTATATTTTATGATGCTATTTGACCTCTACATAGGTACTTTCATTATCTGACAATAATATTCAATTTGCAAAACTAGCCTGAGTCATTTTAAGGTGCTCAGCATGCAGGGACGCATTAGGCATTTTTGTGTTAGTTTTTATAGAGGGCCTTGTAGTGACCAGACTGGTAGCTTCCATTTTTCTCTTTTAACAGTTGGGTTGCTGATCTCACAAATCATATTTCGGTTGGAAATGAAAGGTGCACCGCTGCCAGCGTTTTGTTAGAAATAATGACACACTTTACTACCTGTAAGTGCTGACTGAGTGCCTCTGCCTTTTCTTCCCAAGGTGACTGTAACACAGATTGATGAAAGATTCTGCAGGACGACAAAGGTTAAAGATGCAGACCTGGAGCTAGAAGCCAGCGTTGGCAGTGATGGAGTGGGTTGCAATGAGAACGCCCACATTATTGTCCTACCCTCTGATAACCAATGTAATATGAAAACTGACTACAGAAGAAAGGGACAAATTAAATCCATTAATCAAGCATATCTCTGCTAAACAGTTGTTCTAAAGAGATGAACAAATGAAAAATTTACTGTTTGTTTTCACACTCCCAAGGATGGGGGAGAAAATTAATTATAAGGTACCGGCCACACTATTAGTTAAGTTTTTCTTGAGGAAACTATTTATTGCTTTGTCAAAGGACAAATGAACCTCATTAGGGAGATTAGTTTCAGTTGGTAGTTTTGCATTAGGACAAACTAATAATACACACTTTAAAAGATACCCTGAGTAAAATGATGAACATTGGAATCCATTTTTTTATTTCTTAATTTACAAACTGTTAGAAAATGACCACTCAATTACCTATCAGGAAACAAGAAGGCACTCGACTGCAGCCCCACCTTTCACCCAAGTGCCTGCAGGAGCACTCTTTCTGCAAGGGCTCTGTGAGTGCTGCGCAGATGAACTTATGTATTCAGGGGTTATAACTCGGCCATGGCATTTTACTCTTATGTTGAAGCGTGTCAAGCAGAGCTCCACGCCAAAAGCAATTTTTGATAAGCTCCTTAGCAAGCCTTTTCTTTTCAGAATGTTTTAAGTGCCCTGGACAAACAGCAAGCTGACATCTGGTGTTCTGACTTTCCCCTTCAATCTACACGGTGCTGGCTGGAAAAGGAGAATGCTCCTCTGTTCTCAATCCTGTCTGGCCGGTGGGCTAAGGCGCCTATCTCTGCTACAGTGAGTGCAGTTTGGCTTCAATGTTCATTTAGTCCCTGGCCTTTCTGTCCAGGTTGCTAACAAGGGGGGCAATTACTGCTCGTGTGAGGGGGGAGTGCTGGGCTGCAGACACCTGTCTTCCAAAACCTGGAGAGAAACCTGACTCATTCCATGCAGTGTATAAATCAGCTGTGAAATAATAATGACTTTTTTTAGAAGCAACTGACCCAGGCTGAATTCAGACTGCTGACCCAGAAAGAAAGGCACCACATTTCCCATTAGGGATTCTGTGAGCCATTGAAGACATCCCCATCCAATTCTTACTTGCCCTTGTTTATGGGAATGCAAGCCATGTTGACGCTTATTCGCCATTTTCTTTTGGTTTGTTGTTTAACTCTTCTAATTTCACAGTAGCTTCAGGGTCATGGTTGTCTAATTAATCAGGTCAAAATGGCATCATCGTTCACTGTTTCCAACCCCAAGCTCTCTTATAATGATGGAAGAAGAGTTTTTAAATATTTTCCTAATATAAAACTCAATTTTTTTCTTTAGATAGCATTTCTTTTTTTTGAAAAAAAAAAGAGAAAATTTTGTGAGTCTATAATGGTGATTTCCACCAGCTACACCATTGACCTGGCAGGTGTGTGTGTGTGTGTGTGTGTGTGTGTGTGTGTGTGAATTACTTAAAGGTTTTCTTTTCCCAAAACCAGTATAATACCTGGAGAGGAGAATATAGATTGTGTAGGGCCTGAAGTTTACACAAGATGGGGAGTCCTTAAAAGGAAATTAATACAAATTTGTAAATACAAAACTAGATATCTTAGTTTCAGTTTTCCAGAAGAAAACTCCTGAACATGGGTACAATTTAGCTTATGTGGGAATTTATACATAAGCAAAACACAGAGAGGTGAGGTAGTAACATGGAGGTGGGAGAAAACCAACAACGATGGAGTCATAAATAATAGGATCACCACTTTGAGCAACGTAGGCTCCACCTTGCTGTGAACCCTCTCAGAGACAATTTAGGTCTCACTTCAGAATGCTGCAGAGAGAGGCTAACACGCTGGCATATGTGATACTCTTATTCTTCATCGATTGAGTGTTATTCCTGGGGAATGTAATTCCCTAGCACTTCTAGCCTTTTCTATGCTTATGTATGTTCATGGGAAAATTTCTTACAGTCAGACGTATTCCTAAGGAAGGGAAGGATGTTAAGTAGAAGCCATGACCATAGATAGATAGGAACTGTCCAGCAAAGTCCCAGTTGAGCTTCAGAGTGAGCTTGGGAGCAGGTTATACTGGAAGAGCACTGCCAGTCTCTTCCACATTAGGAATAAAAGTGTATATTTAATTAAATGGTAAAATAAATCACAAGTCGCAAATTTTAAAAATGACAGATAGGGTCATTCTCGTGCTATCTAAACAAGGGTAAGTATAGCAGAGGGAATGTCAAGCTGAGTGGGACAATGGTCTTTAGTGAACATTACTAAGCCATCTTATTTTTGTAATAGTAGCATAATAAGAAATAATAATAATACCACATGGACACATTGCTGAAGTCTTTCCCAGTATCTCAAAGGGGATGTATATAAGTGAGAGCCCCTGAAACTTGAACTTCAGTAACTTCTTGGTAAATCTCCCATGTCTACAATTTCTGAGTTTTTCTAAAGCCCTTAGATGTGTAGTTCAGAAATTAAGTTGTGCAACACCTGTCAAAACATTTCTGAACAATACTAAAACAAATTTTGCAAAATAATTTGAAATATTTATCTTAATATATGCAAATATTTTTGATATTTGATAAATATAACTATGTGTAGCATTGTTTCTCAGTCTTGGCACTGTTGGTATTTTTGGATGGAAAATTGTTTCTCAGAAGGCAGGAGAGCTGTCCTGTACATTTTAAGATGTTTATTGACATCTCTGGGCTCTACCTACTTGACACCAGTAACACATCCCCCCCCCATTTGAAACAAGCAAAAACTGTCCCAGACATTATCAAATATCCCCAGTGTCAAAATTACCCTAATTAAGAAGCCCTGATTACAAGGACAAACAGAAAAACTTGCAAACTAGAGAGTTTTGACAAATAAAAAGCTTCTGGGATCTGTTTAAATTCAGGACATTTGCTTAATACATCTTAAATCTCTTTCTATGCCACTACATGGATAAAAGAATCTTCTAATTCAGTCTTTTAAATTTTTCACACAAGAGTTTAATTCAGACATTGTATAAATCAGAAAATATCCTTAATAACTAAGCCATAAAATACTATTGAGGATATAAAGAAATGAAGATACTTTAAGGAGCTACCTCATTGTCCCAGATTATTTAACATTCCAGAAAAATAGGAATATCTCCCATTTCTAAGCAACTGTAGAGGACAACCCATCATTCTATTAATGATTTAACATTTTTATTTATTTATTTATTTGTTTATTTTTGGCAGTACTGGGAATTGAACCTAGGTGCATTATACCTCTGGAATACACCCCAAGCCCTATTTTTTATTCTTTATTTTGAAACAGGGTCTCACTAAGTTGCGGAGGCCTCACTAAGTTTCTGAGGCTGGCCGCGAACTAGGATCCTCTGGTCTCAGCCTCCCAACTTCTGCGATTACAAGACTGCACTACCACACCCAGCAATTCGATATTTTTAAGTAAAAATTGTGGGTTTAGTAAAATTGTAATCTCTCTTTAGCAATATAAATTTTTGTTTTAATATAAGAAATAATTATGACATTAAGATGCATGTGTAAAAAGTAATTAATATACTAGTAAAGAATTTTTATCTCTTCTTTATTTTAAAACCATAAATGTATGACAAAAATTCTATCAAATTTAACTAACACTTAACAAAAAAAACTACCAAAGGCTAAAACCTTTGCCCCACCCTCAAAGGTAAGCAAGTATAAACAAAATACACTTTTGCCCTTAAGAACAGATAATCAAGTAAGAAATACAAATTTATACATAATTGTAACATAATTACAACTTTATCTGATGCAATAAAGTAGTGCCAAATAATTCCTCCCAAATATTATTCTGTGAATAAGCAGTTCTAGGAGATATTAAAGAAGTGACCACAATCTAAAAAAAGTTCCATAGTTACATAATTTTGAGAAACATTGAGTGGCACATTTTCCTCCTAAGAGACATCCACATTATCATATAAAAGACCCTGGATGGTTCTTCAGAAGGAATATCTATTAAAGTTTGTCCAGCCCAACATTTTACAAACTAATTTGAACAGAGAACAATTCTTTCACAACAAGATCAAATTTCGTGGGCCATCAAAAAAGAAAAAATATGTGTTAGGGAATTTAATTTCTACTGGAAGAGAACAAGCATAACAGAGAAAGTACAAATTGAAGTAGGTATTATGTAATGGGGAAAATTTTGCCATAGAGAAAAGCTGATGGAAACCACTGCAGGTATCACAAATACCAAGATAAAAATGCAGATTGTGTCAGGATGCAGACTGATTGAGGTCTAAATGGATGTAGGAGGCTGCCCCAGCAGAGATAAAATCTTCCAGCTCTGGTCAAGTGTTTGTGAAATCTTAAGTTGAGGTTAGTGAATTCTAAACCTAAGTATCTGGATTTATTCTGTAGGCCATGGGGACATATTAAAGCTTTCTGAGGAAAATAACACAGTCAGAGTAGTAGTTTAAAATTGGAGGATGGAGAAATTAAATGCATGAAACTAAAGAAGGAAGCAAGTTGAATCTCCCAAGGAAGAATGAACAGTAAACAGTATTTCTTCTAGAACCACGTCTTAAGAAATATGGGCAAGTGCATAGTGCTGGTCTCCAGTAGCCCCTTCACTTAGAAATACAGGCATGACTTGCCTGATAGCTAAGGTCCTGCACAAACTGGCTCTATTCTGCTTATTTAGGAGCTGCCATTCCCAGTCTTAGCCCACATTTTCCTCTTCATATAACCTATAGTTCAGCCTAACTGAGCTACTTGCTGTTCAAGTAGGCAGATCTACACATCAGAAAGGAAATTAGGAATAGAGGTATAGATGTGAACATAACCCACAAGAAATGGTAAATTATCATGTTAAATAAGTGGCTATGAAATGAAAATGGCTCTTTCAAAAAAAGCATTACACATAAAATGCATGTGAATATACTAGGATGCTTATTTATTGTTAAAAATAAACGATGAAAGAGGGTAGTTGTTTGACTTATTGAACCACTGCAGATGGAAGAACTAGCCACCCTAGTAATATTCATAATATTTTCCACTTAGGCAGCACCTTAGAGAGTGAACTGCTCTTTCACACAGAGCAGATCACCTGAGATTCATAATGGCTCTGGAAAGAATTCAATGGATTAATCGCTTCATTTTCCAGATGAAAGCAGCGATGCTCAGGTAACACTTATTCTGATCATAATGATAAGATTCTAATTAATGGGATGCTTATAATATGCCAAAACACGTACTGAGCACATTATATAAATTACGTCTTTAATACTCAGGAATACCCTGGAGTTCTATCATTATCTCCCTAACAGATTCGAAGAAGCTGAGGTATGCTCAGCTTATTTATTACTATAAATTAGACCTGATAATTGACTTATTGGGATGGACAAATCTAGGTGCCGGCTCTCTGATTAGGTTTGTAAATTTCACTGGTCCTGTAAATACGAGTTGTATGGCCTACAAAAGGACTCCGCCCATCTATACTGCTGTGTCTTTTCTTAGTGATGACAGAGTTCCAGAGGATAGGACCCGGGAAGGTCCATGTCATGTTCTCAGCATAGGTACACAGAAGTGAACAAGAAAAAGTCTTTTTCTTCATGTATTTTGATTTCAAGAGGAGAACTAGAGAAATATTGAGGAGAAAAACAAAACAAATTTAGTTAGGTAGACTTACAATGAAGACCTTAAAACAGAATAGTGTGCAAACAGGAGTAGAAAGTAGGATGATTTTGTTCCGGCGCAGTGGCACACACCTTTAATCCCCGTACTTGGGAGGCCAAAACTGGAGGTTCACAGGTTCAAGGACAGCAACTTAGACCCTGTTTCAAAATTTAAAGAAAAATAAAAAGGGCTGGGGGTATATATTAGAGGTAGAATGTCCCTGGGTTCAATCCTCAGTGCCTACTTTAAAAAAAAAAGGAAGAAGCCAGGTGTGGTGGCACACGCTTGTAATCCCAGTACTTTGGGAGGCGGAGACCGGAGGATCCGGGTTCGCGGCCAGCCTCAGCTCTCTCTCTCTCTTTCTTTCTCTCTCTCTCTCTCTCTCTCTCTCTCTCTCCCTGTCTCTCTCTCTCTCCCTTCTTAGTGAGGCCCTCTGCAACTTCGTCAGACCCGGTTTCAAAATAAAGTATAAAAAATAGGGCCGGGGGTGTAGCGCAGAGGTAGAACGCCCCTGGGTTCAATCCCCGGTACCGCAAAAAAAAAGGAAGAAAGAAAGAAAACAAAAGAAAAAAGGTAGGATGCTTTTAAAAAGCAAGAAGAATGGGAGTGCTATGATGGGCAAGTACACTCAGGGTTTTTGGAAAGAGAATGGATCAGAAATAGTCAGAAGCTGCTACCTCAAAGGAAAGGGGTGTGACTTTCTTCTGGTTTGTTATCCTCCAAAATATGATTCTGAGCAAATGAAACAAAAATGTCCATTACATCCCTTTCTGTTTTTTTTTTTTTACTACCCTAACTTTAAAATTAGATGAGTTTACGCTTTGGACAGGAAGTTATAAAAAGGCTACTTTGTAGATGGCCCTTCAGTTGTCACAACCAGATCTACAGAAGATACTGCATTTGGTCATTTAGCAGTTTATACAAAGTGACTCTTCCAAGCCTCTTTCTTGGGAGTCAATAAAATTGCCAAACAATAATCCTGAGATATCACTAAAATTGTGGGAAAATGCATTACAGACAAACTTATGGAAAATCATTGCAGATAACGTTTCTTTTGGAAAATATTGCACAATGAAAAATGTAAAAAACTGAGCCTTGTGATAATGGTTAAAAAACAAAGTAGAATAGCAAAGTTATATTCAGATTTAACTACAGTATTACCACATAGTTTATGAGGTTGCTAATAACTATTTTTTTTTTTTGCGGTACCGGGGATGGAATGCAGGGGCGTTCTACCTCCACGCTACGCCCCCGGCCCTATTTTTTATACTTTATTTTGAAACCAGGTCTCACGAAGTTGCGGAGGGCCTCACTAAGGAGGGAGAAAGAGAGAAAGAGAGAGAGAGAGAGGGAGAGAAAGAGCTGAGACTGGCCGCGAACCCGGATCCTCCGGTCTCCGCCTCCCAAAGTACTGGGATTACAGGCGTGCGCCACCACGCCCGGCGTGCTAATAACTAATTTTAAACTTAAATTTTTATCTTTAGTGGTGTGTGTGTGTGTGTGTGTGTGTGTGTGTGTGTGTGTGTGTGTGTGAGAGAGAGAGAGAGAGAGAGAGAGAGAGACTGGGGATTGAACCCAGGGGCATTCTACCTCCGAGCTACACCCCCAAACCTAGTTTATTTTTTTTTTTTTAATTTGGAAACAGGGTCTCGCTAGGTTGATGAGAGTCTCACTACTTGTGGAGGCTGACCTTGAACCTGAGATCCTCTGTCTCAGCCTCTGAGTACTGAGATTACAAGCATGCACCACCACGCTGACTTAGGTGTTATTACTGATGAGGTTGCAGTTGTTTCAGGATGAAGGAAAAGGATAAAGAGAGATAAACATTCCCTGATCTGTGCTGTCTCTGTTTCTTATACAATCTTATTAAATCACTTTCTACACATTATTTTAATGTTTTATGCATTAATTTAATGTGTTTGTTTATAGTTCTGTCTTTCTTACTGGCCTGGATATTCATTAGGGCTAGTACTATTTATAATCCATTTTTTATCTTTAGTGTTGAATATAATACATTATATATTGTGATAGCTTACTTAATATTATTAAATAAAATAATAGACCCATTTCAACAATAGCAACACTGAATGCGTTTGGAAAAGTCATTTTTTTGTCTTTACTAGTTGGAGAATATAGGGATAAAATTGAATGATGTAAACATGAATAAAGTAATTTGTTTGCATTTTTCAAAACCTATTGCAAAAATGTAATAACCAAAAGGCAAATGGAATCTTTTCCAACTTTAAACAGGAGATCAAAGGAGCAAGGGAATGTCTCCACCTCCCACTGCTGTGTAGGAGTCTTTGAGAAGCGTTTTCTTCCTTCCATGGCTTCAGTTTAAATGTTTCACCTTACAGAAACAGACTGCATGGTGCAAACTGATGATTATTCATTTCACTTTTGAGTCTAATGTTGGAAGAGTCATGCAGTTGTTTCCCTTCATCAGGGGTGCAATGTGGCAAGTACAGGGGTGGCCAAGCAAGCTCAGCTCAACCTTTCCAGCAATTGAATTGGATGCCACTGGGTACCATCTCTGTGGACCATTTCCCCTGAGAAAAGGATTCTTTTCTGTGACCTCCAACACAGTGAAAACTATCAGGCTCAATTTCATCTTTTCCAGAAGAACAGATCCAAAGAGAAATTACAAAGGAAATGTAATAGCATTTTTACTCCTTTCTGCTGGAGGGGTTTGCAGTGTGACTGCTTTAAAACTTACTATTTTGCAAAAGCCAATTTTCTTCAAGAGGCCGTTGGCACTCAAATCAGTGACACAATAAACTTGCCAGAATCAGACTATGTTGAATGATGAAAAAAAAGTCACTGCAATTTTATAAAGCAGAATGACTTGCTTTGTGATATTATTTATTTATTTTACTCTACAATACATGTTAGAATTGAGATGAAATGGGTGTTTCCAGTTTAAGCTCAATACTTAATCCACAATTTGGTGAACCCCAAAGCAGGTATTCTATTATACTTTCAGAATAGGATGCATCATAAGAGTTGATGACTCATACACCTAAAACTAACTGACGGACTGGATTCAAACCTCAGCTCTGTCACTTATTCACTGAGTAAAAATACACAACTATATAACTTCTCTTTTCCTTATTCTCTTTCTGTAAAATAAGAATAGTATTGTGTATTTATATAGATATGTATATCATGACATAAACCATAACATACATATATATATATATATATATTTTTTTTTTTTTTGGTGGCACTGGGGATTGAACCCAGAGGCATTCTACCTCTAAGGTACACCCCCAGGTCTATTTTTTTTTACTTAGAAACAGGGTCTTACTAAGTTGCTGGGGGCCTCACTAAGCTGCTGAGGCTGGTCTCAAACCTGCTATCCTCCTGTCTCAGCCTCCCAAGTACTGGGATTACAGACCTGCGCTAATATGCCTATTTATGTATTTTTGTGTGTGTGTCAAGATATCAATTCCAACTATACATCAGATTGGTTCATATAATCACCACAGGACCCATTGGACTTTGGCTATTATTGGGCATTGGCCAACTGAATTGGACCATTTCACCCCTTTTATTCCATATATCAGTATTCTAAGAGGAGAAACATAACAACTCTTCAGGTCTTCATGTCTTCTTAACAATTCAACTGTGTGTACAATAATCCTCCTCAAGATATCTAAGCATCCACCTTTTCTTAAATAACAGCCACCTAAGTATCCCCTCTCCATGGCTGCCACAGTTACCAATCACCTTGTTTATGAGCTAATTCCTTACCCTTACCTTAAGGTTTAATGGAAATGTGCTTCATCCTTTATTTTCCTAGAAATCCAGAATCATGACTACCTCTTTTTACTTCTCACTCTACTTTCTTTCTTGATTGCAGGCTGTGTACATTTCAGATTTCCACCCCTAATCCCTCCACCATATTTCATTCAGAAACATGCTTTAAGCTTCCCAATTACGGCTTTCTCACTGACAGGATGCTTCTGGTCCAAATAAGTATTCCAAAGGAACTCGTATCAACAGTTCCACTGCTAAAACAGCCATGCATTTTATCTTTTCAAACTCTTCAACTCATTCCCTCTATTGTTGAACTTATTATTGCTCTGTGGTATCCATAAGTGTTTATATCTTCATCTAAGAAGCCAAATATTTGCCTGGTTTACATTTTATTTTATAAGGCATTGCTACCTATATTATTTTCTCACTATTGCCTTCTAACCTGTTTTTATTTTTTAGATTGCTTCCATCATTTATTTATTTTGCCATTGCTGTCAAAACAAGAAGTGACTGAAATTTTAAAATGCTGTGAGAAATTAACCCATCCCTTTAGAAATGGGTGACACTTCATTCTAACTGGATGTTTAAAATGGAAATATTTTAAGCCCTAGAATGCCTCACTGAGGATGGTCTCATATATATATTTTTTTGTTTTCTAACTTTTTAAATGACATAATATTCACACAACATATAGGTTTAACACTTTGATATCCTCTTTTTAATTGAGTTTTTTTATCATTATGAAATGTTCTTTAGATCTAGTTCTGAGTTACAGCTGTGTTCTATATTAGTCAGACTGTCAACTGGCTCATTCCAGTTCCTGAGACATTGCCTTCCTTATGAGGCTTTTCAATGAGATCTTATGGGTCTTTGTCATCTCATCACTGCAAGACTGCAGGATATTGACTTCTGCCCCTCAGAAGTTTTTAGTTCTGCTCTTTAATATTCTTCCCCACATAGCTTCAAAATTTGTTAAATGCCTCGAGGTAAAGAATAGACATGTGTTGACCATTAGCCCATATGAAAATCAAAATATTCCCCCAACTGGCTTCCTATTCCTCAGCAGTGTTTCCTTGTTATTGTTTTGTTTTGCTTTGCTTTGTTTTGTTTCATTTTGTATTTTGACTAGGACCATTCCTGAGTTCTCATACTCTACATGACCTTCAACTGATAAGTGCCCACATGCAAAATATAGCTCTGTGTCTGCAAGTTGAATTTGCCACTTCCTTTAATGTTTTCTTAAACATTAACCCAGGTGGGTTAGCCTTTTGTTCCTAAGCACTGTCAGATTCTGGGCCATTTCACTCACCCTTTCAGAATTCAGAAAGTGTCTGGTTCAGAAAACTAGGCTCCGAATCGCCAATTGCGTCACTTGAGCAATCCTGGCCACTACTAAAAGTTTGATGATTTAGCTTCTGGCCCAGCAGGAGCCCATGGTCTGGTCCATCCTCATCTCTGCAACCTACACCCACAACTGCTAGTGTTTACAGGGATCATAATAGCTTCCAATTGTCAGCATATTTCTTGTTCCCATTATTCTTGGATACTTTAAAATGAAATTTTAGAATGTATCCAGGTTTTTCTAGTAGTTTTCAGATGAAGCATTGTCCTGCCACAACCAACTACACCTAACTCAAAAGCAAAAGTTTTATTTTATTTCAATGCTCAATTTGTCCCTCTTGGCTTCTAGTTTTCTTTTCTGTAAGTTGCAATTTCTAACTTAATACAACCTACAAAAAAAAAATTCTTTCTGGCAAGGCTCACCTTGAGTTTTCTTGCCCCAAATATGGAATCCATTATTCCCCTAAGAATTCCACCTCTTTTGTGTGTGGGGGGGGATGTTAGGTATAAAATGCCCCTTAAAGCGCTCATGTATTAAGCTCAGGGTTGATATAGTTAAGTCATGAGAGTTGTAATCTCATCAGTGGATAAGTCCATTGAAATGGACTTATTAGGTGGAAGCCTAGGGTGGTGGTAGGGTGTGGCTGGAGAAAGTGGGTTCCTGGGGTGTGACCTTGGGGATTATGCTCCTGTGTTGAATCCCCTTGCTTGCTCTCTCCCTCTCTCTCTGCTTCTGGCCTCCCTGTGATATGAAGAGCAGAGTCCGTGCACTCTCCTTCTCTCTGCTTCCTGCTGCCATGCACTGAGATCTGTGATCCCTGTTCTCACATGGACTGAACCCCAAATTCCCAAGGAAACCATGAGCAAATAAATTTTCCTTTCTCTAAGTTACGTAGTCAGGTCTTTGGATTATATTAGTATGGATGCTAAAACAGTGTGTATGTGTGTGTGTGTGTGTATGTGTGTGTGTGTGTGTGTGTGTGTGTGTGTGTGTGCGTGTGCTGGGGGTTGTACCCAGGGATGTTCTACCTCTGAGCTATACCCCCAGCCCTATATTATTTTTGTTTTGAAACAGGGTCTCATTAAGTTGCTGAGTTCTTTGCTAAGTTGCTGAAGCTTGCCTGAAACCTGCAATCCTCCTGTCTCAGCCTCCCAATATTGGGATTACAAGCATGCACCACCATTCTGAGCTCAGAATCCTACGTATTAAAGGTCCCATCTATTGGGGTTGCTCCGGCGGATGCTACTTGCTCTGTAGTCTCTCCACGGAGGGTGGTGCTTTAGCCAGCACCCGAATAGCCATTCCGTGGTTCCTGCCATGGAAAGTCACTGCTCCCTGCAGCTTCTGAATAACTATTCTGTGGTTCCTGCCACGGAAGGTCGCTGCCCAGACAGTTTCCTAATTCCGTGGTTCCAGCCACAGAAGGTGCTGCACCAGGCAGCTTCCTGATCAAGTCTTCTTGCATGAAACAACACAAAGTCTGATATAGTAATTTGCAAAATAGTTTATATTTAATAATTGGGGGATTGGGGAGGAGATAGAGATGACAAATTCTCCTGTCCATATGTAGCCAGCACCTTGCTTGTATAGACACTTTAGACAAAACATCATAAAGGTTAATCAAACACAGAAATCAACAATTATCATGGGTTACAGTAAAGAAGGTCAGTGAGGCAGGCATGTGACAAACTTAGCAGAAGGAGGGATTAACCATTACTAGGTGGAGATGACATCAAAGACCACACCTTGAAGATTACACCAGGTCCCTTGGAATGTCCGCTTGTGGACGATCCCACCCAGCCAAATACCGTGTATTCAAACTGAGCTGGTCCAAGATGATAATCTCAGTGTGCATTCTAAGCAGGCCTCAGCCCTTGACACCCATCATTGCCACACCACACAGTAAAGACCAAGCCTCCAGGACACAACCCCTCGAAGGACAAAGTATATCTAAGCCATATTAATGGCCTGTCTGCTGTATGTAACCTGAGAAAATCATGCCTATTTATTTGTCCCTCACCAATGATGTATCTACCCACACCTGTAGGAGAATTTTCCTGCTGTCATTCATCATGTCACTGTAGCAGTAAGTTCTGGGGCAAGGAGGTCCACACATGTATTAATTAACAAATTATAATTGATTATAAATCTACAACTAATTCAAAGCACACTCAGGATAGAATGAATATCAGCACTCTCAATGTTTAAATATATTATTTGTAGCTTAAAATTTACATTATGTTTATTCCAAGCTAGTTCTGAGTGACCGTGGACAGGCACCATTCCTCCTACTTTCTCACTTGTAGTTCTCAAGAAAAACTTTTGATTAAACTTGGAATGCCACATCCTGAGAAAAGGAGGACCTGGTCATAATGGCCTAGGCTCTGCTCCTGCCTCTCTTGGAACAAGATGTTCTAAGACATCCAAGGAATCATGTTGCCCCTGAAGTATAAAACTCAGGGCAGATTCCTTTCTAGAGATCTTCAGATATAGCTTGAGAAGATGGCTTCCTCCTTGGGCAGCTTTCCTGAGCCTTGGGCAATGAGCTACCCATGACTCCTAGGCTTCTATTGACCATTGCTGCCTATCTATGAGTAATTAAACTACTTCATGTGACTTGTATGACAGTGTTCTGTCTCACCAGACTCACACGAAGGACTGTTATTGTCACAGACCAAGGTTCAGTGGTGATTAAAGTCTTTTCCTGGGCTTGATAGCAAATTTCTACTATTCAATACAGTCATCACACTGAGTATTATATCTCCAGAACTGTACTCATCCTGAAATTCTGAACAACATCTCGACATTTTCTTCCTTGACTGCTAGCAACTACTATTCTCCTCTTTGCTCTTTTAAGTTTGATTTTTTAATATTACAAATAAAAGTAAGATCATGCAGCATTTGTCTTTTGGTGCCTAGGTTATTTCACTTTGCATATTGTCCTTCAGGTACATCCATGTTATCAGAAATGGCAGTATTCCCTTCACTCTATGACTACTGGTTCATTGTATAGATATACCACAATCTCTTTATCTATTCACCCATTGATTGATACTTTGTTATTTCTATATCATGGCTATAGCCAATGAGGCTGCAATGAACATGGTGTAAATATATTGTTTTACTTTCCTTTGGATATATACAGCAGAAGTAAGATTGCTAGATTAAAGCTAGGCGTAGTGGTGCATTCTTATAATCCCAGTATTTGGGAGGCTGAAATAAGAGGATCAAAGGTTTGAAGACAACCTCAGCAACTTAGCAAGACTCTGTTTCCAAATAAAAAATAAAATAGGGCTGGGGTATAGTTTTGAGGTGAATGTCCCTGGGTTCAATCACCACTACCAATACACATAAAAAAAGATCGCTGAATCAGATGGTAGCTCTGGGGACCCACAATCTTTCTTAGGTCATACCTATGCACAGGCTTCAAAGAACCAGCATTATTTTTTCCATAAGACTGTACTAATTTACCTCCACACTAACAGTGCATTGAGTTCCCTTTTCTCCACATTCTAATAAATACTTGTTATATTTTGTCTGATTGATAATAGCCATCTTAACAACAGTAAAGTGATATTCAAATTGTGGTTTTTATTTACATTTCTCTGATGATTAGTGCTATCAGGCAGCTTTTCAAGTACCAATTGGTCCATTGTATATCTTCTTTGAAAAAATGTCTATTCATATCATTTGCACAGTTTTCCATTGGAGTTTTAATTGTATGGGTTTTTTATTTGTTGTTCTTGTTTTGCTCTTGAATTCTGTCTGTTACTTATCTATTTTGGATATTAAACTCGAGTTAATGTTATGCAAATCTTTTCTCTCATTCCTTAGGTTGCTTTTTCATTTTGTGGATTGTTTCCATTGTTGTACAGAAGATTTCTAGTTTGATACAGTCCCACTTGTTCCTTTTTTTGCTTTTAATGCCTATGCTTTGGGAATCATATCCAAAAAAAGTATCATTGCCAACAGTAATGGCAAGGAGCTTTTACCTATGTTTTCTTCTAGGAGTTTTACAGTTTCATATTTTACATTTAAGTCTTTAATCTATTTTGAATTAATTTTGCATGTGGTATAAGTCAAGGGTTGAATTTCATTCTTGTGCATGCAGATATCCAACTATCCCAACACTATTTATTGAAGAAACTGTCTTTTTCTGCAAAGACGGTTAACCATATGTATGTATTTCTGAGCTCCCTATTTCACTGGTGCATGTCTGTTTCTATGCCAATAATATGCTGGTTTTGTTACTATACCTTTGTAATATAGTTTGAAATAAGTAAGTGTGCTATCTCTAGCTTTTCCCTCCTTTTTCAAAATTGATTTGGCTACTTGGAGTATTTTGTGGTGTCATATAAATTTTAGGATATTTTACTACTCCTGTGAAAAATGTCATTGGAATTTTGAATGAGAGTTCTTTGAATCTGTAGGTCACTTTAGGTAGTAAGAAGCATTAACAATATTAGTTCTCCTAATTCATGAGCATACGATCTGTCTTATTCAACTTATTTCACAAACATATTATAGCTTTTTGTGTGCATTCTTATACCTCATTGGTTAGTATTTTTCTATTTTAATCTTTTTATGCTACAATAAGTTGGGTTTATTCTTTTAAATTTTTGTTTGTTTTTATAATATACTTTTATTGGTGAATTGTAATCACACATCATAATGAAGTCCAGAATGATGGGGATATACAGGTAACTGAAAAAATATTCTCATCAAAATAAGTAGGAAAAGCTGAGACACACTTGGGCACCATTCCCTTGTTAGACATTGAGTCTCACAATGGGGAAAGAATCTCATATTTCCAGCTTCTGCGTGAGGAGCAAAGGGTTTGCACTGCAGATATAGTGCCCAACTTTTATTATTCCCCATGGAGGGTTTTGTTTTAAATCATCTAACTCTGGGAGTAGAAGGGGCTAGACATTTATTCAGCCTCCCTGGACTACATAACAAGGAGATAGTTTTAAATGGGTGCTTAAACACTTCCAGGGGCTATGAACCTCTTGAGACTGCAAAGAAAATGGGTTAAATCACTCATCTCCCAGTTTCTTCCTCAATGGGGTCTTACTGCACACTTCCAGCTGCTGCCTTAGAGTCAGACTTCTAACTAGCCTGCCTCTGGGAGCCAATGGGGCAGATAAACAAAAGACCTTGTGGAACCTGGATGGGAGTGTGGGCACTTCCTGTATCTCACTTCCCAGCTCATTCCAATGAAATCTAAGTCTGCAGATTCACCCTAGAAGGGGATTATGCATGTGTCAGGTGTCCCAATGTTTACAGCCCCCACCAGAGGGACTGCCTCCTTAATTAACTAGCTCTGGGAGTTGATTGGACCTTCATTCATTAGTCCCTGAATGAAGAAAAATATTCCTGAAAAACAGAAAATAAGTAATTTTGTCAATGAGCACTATCCTCCAGGGTCTGTCTTCCTGGAGTTAGAATGTGCACTCTGAATATATAGACATCTATCACAGATCTTCTCCCCAACTTAGTACGGAGCAAGTGGGAGATAAACTCTAGGTCACAGCCTCTCCCTGAGGATAAAAAGTACTAGAACAAACACCAGACAAATTTTCCTGCTGAATATTCAAATACAGACATCTAAATCATCTGTTTCAGGACATGGATAGGAATTGGCACAGCCGAAGCTCCTGGGGACCACTAAGAAACAAAGCCAGTAGTTTGGCTGAGTGCAACAGATCGAGAGCACCTAATACCTTTGGCTGGGCTAACTGGTGAGGTCTATATTCTACATAAAAGTAGTCTGACTAGATTGAAAGAAGTGATTGTTTTATCTATAGTTCAGAAATCAACACAGAGATAAGAAAAAGAAGAAACAGTAAAATATTTTTCAACTAAAGAGCAAGATAAATTTCCAGAAACTGATTTTAACAAATTTTGACAGAAAATTCAAAAGAATGGTCATAAAGAAGCTTGCCCAGGTCAGAAGAACAATGCATAAACAGATAATTTTAACTAAGAGATTAAAAAAAAGTCCCAAAGAGAAATCATAGAGTTGAAGATTACAATAACTGGAATGCAAACTTCAATACAGGCGCCAAGAGCAGAGTGAATCAAGTGGAATAAAAGATCATTAAACTAAGTGCCAGGCCACTGGAAGTCATCCAATCTAAGGAGCAAAAAGGAAAAAAAAAAGAAGGGAAGAAAGAAAAAACCCTCATGAGTAGGACTGAAGCTGTGGGGACCCAGAGGGAGTATATGCTGGTGGTGACATCATGAACCCACCCAGCCACGGACACACATGCATCCCACACAGTCGTGAGTGTGCGCGGTCCCCTGCACAGTCGCAGGTGCACACACCTCCCGTGTGACAGCGGGTACATACACATCTCACACATATGCATTACCTATAGTTAGGTGCAAATGATTAAGCAAAGTGTAACACATTTGTGCAATAACTAAACAAAGTGTAACACACATGTGCACGTTCCGCTGACGTGGGTGTGCGCCATTTTGTGCAGATCCCTGTTTAAGAAAAGGATCTGCAGAATAAAGTTGCTGTTTGCTGTTTGTTCTCCAGATGGCAGCCTCTGCGTTCTTCCTGCTGAGGATCTCACTGCCTGCAACCACAGCTGGCCCCTGCCCAGGCCCCTGACAGAAACAGTTATAAAAATGTGGCTCTCTCTTCCTCTCTCTTACCCCTCTTTATTCCACCAAGTGACTATGCAACAGGCATTTGTCAGATGCCAGTACCTTGATGATGGACTTCCCAGTCTTCATAAATATGAGCCGATAAATTTCTGTTCATATTATGCTCATTATAAATTGTCCAATCTCAGATATTCTGTTACAAAAGCACAAATGGACTAACATAGTAAATTAATACCAAGAAGTGAGTATTGCTGCAAGAAAACTAAAACCATGAAAGTGTGACAAGGACTTAGATTACACTTTTGCAGGCCAATGTCCCATGGGTAGCTAAAAGCAGGATTAAAGACTGCCTCCATTTTGCATTTGTCTTTTTTGCTGAGTCCAGATCTGACCAATAAACATCTGTAATGAATCAAAGCTGCCCCCCAGGCAACAGCAACTTTTTTATCACCCCCACCCCCACCCCAAATCTGGGGTAATGATGGAGAAGACTGTCATGGGCAAAGAATTGATTCCTCAACTCAGAATTAGCAGGGTTCTTGGCTTATTTAATGGAAAAGAATTTCAGCACGCGCCAGTCAGAGGCATAGACAGGGATTTATTTAGGAAAGTAAGAAATACATATTCAAGAATGAATGCCGCCCACCCATCTCAAATGTTAGAGAAGCCCCTTTGGGAGTTTAATGGCTCTTCTTTTAAAGAAAAGTTGGTGAATGGTGGGTATGGGAAGGTATGTGAGGATGACCTCGGTTCAGTGGTCACAAGGGAGTTTCAGGTGGACTGCTCATCCTTGGAATCTTCAGGCTGATCATGGTCTCTATCATCTGATCAATAGATAAGCTGTAGAGTCCCACAATTATAGGAATTATAGGTTTCTCAAGATACTGTATCTGTCTTGTTAACAGTGCACAGGGCAAGTATAGGTTTTGTTTGTTTTTTGTTTGTATTCTTCAGTTAACTCTAGGATAAACATATTTCCCAGGAATTTGGGAGAGACTGTCCTGAGAAAGAGAACTATTTTGAGGAATAAAAGTGTGAGGAACTTTAGCACTATGTTCTTACATTAAAGTTATATTTTCTACCTATTTCTTGTATGTATTCTATTCTATATCAAATCACAGCTGATGAATTTCACCTGCTTTGGAACTTATGAAAGACTCCAGCTATGCAAACCCTCAATCCTTGCCCTCATTCCCACTTCTATAAAAACCTCAAAGACAGGGCCAAGGACATGTGTCCCCTTGACCTCCCATGTAGCAACACTGATTAAAGTTTATTTTATGATTTTCTCCATTAAATATTTTGTTTGTTTGGGAGAGTTAATGGCCAGACCTGATTTGTTGGATCCCCAGAGTCAAGGCTCTGACCTAGGATTCTGATAATAAAAGTGACTTTGGAACTGAGTAGTGGACAAAGGCTGCAACATTTTTGAAGTGAATACTGAAAACACCTGTACAGCTATGAACATGAATGAATGTAGCACTAAGGGTTGTTCTAGTGAGGGCTCAGAAGAAGAGAAGAGCTATAGGCTAAGTCTGAAATTTCTTAGAGGGTAAATGGATATGATCGGAGTGTTGTTGGTAGATGCACAGACAATAAAGGCAATGCTGATGTGATCGCAGAAAGAAATGAAAAACAAGTGTATGGAGCACATATTTTAAAAAGGGGTTCCATTAAAATCAAAAAGGGACTTAACTCCCAAAGCACAGTTGGGTGTGGCTCGCTACAATCTACCATGATGCAGTGTGCAAGCATAATTCTCGCAGCAGATACAGGTGTGGAATAACATGCCCAGAGAATCAAAAGCAACGCACAGGCACCAGGCACAAGGTGCAATACCCAGGCCTGCAAGGCAATGCACGGGTGCAAGGCCTGCTGACCAGAGCACCTTGACAACCACATAGAGCCCCTAGCAACCTGAGGACTATGACTGTCAACACCTGAAGCTTAAAAACCCACAGCTTCTGCCAAGGAGCCTTGTCACCTGGCTGTGCTGACCATCAATAATGAGGCTGAATGCTGACCTGGCAGCTATGCTGGTAGAAGTAGGGCAATTCCTCACCTTCAGTTCTGAAGACCTGGACCAGACTCACAATTGACCCACACTTGAGATGCGGATACAGTTGGCTGAGCTCTGTGATAAAAGGACTGCCTAACCTTCTCTCCAGGTTATATTAATCTCTCTCTCTCTCTCTCTCTCTCTATCCTACAATAGCATAAGTTGTTTGAAGTTTGCATGGATTGTTAATGAATAAAGAACATGTCTTTTGGTTGTTCTCCATGATCTAAGTCTGCTCAGAATATAAAGTGGCAAAAACTTGACTGAACTGTGTCCATGCCCAAGGGCTTTATGGGAGACAGAATTTAAGAGTGATAAACTAAGTTAGCTGGCTGAAGAAACCTCTAAGTAGCAAAGCATTGAAGATGTTGTGCACTTTTCTTTATTTGTATATGTTAAAATTTGAAAAGAGAGAAATTATTTCAAGATAAAATTTATAATTTAAAATGCACTCAGAACATAAATATATGGAACATAACCAGCTTGGCCATGCAAAGAATTAAAAAGTGTGTTTACGAAAGGATGTGGTCAAGTGATTATTTGATAAGAAAATCAGTGTGAGTATAAGGAAACCAAGACACTGGAATAAGACCCCAAAAGCAGTTCAGAGATCTTTGAGGCTGCCTTTCCCATCACAGGCCTTTCGTGTGGAATGGTTTCAGGGGATGGGCCCAGGGTGGCCTTGGGACCTCAAAACTCAATGTTCAGGGCCTCCTGGGGTCTCAGTTCTCCAAATTCTCGTGCAGTGTGCCTCCATGACTCCAGCTATGGTTCATCTGAGCCCTGTTGTAGTTGGGTCCACCACGCTGGAAGGTCTAAGCCATAAACCTTGAAGGGATACACATAGCAATAATTCTGCAGGCATGCTGTATAATGGAACTGTGGAAGGATGGCTACCTCTATGTCAAAGATTACATAAGACAGCCTGGGAGAAACACAGAGACTTGCCACAAGGGTGGAGCAGCCACAGAAAGAACCCCAACTAGGGCTGTGTCTATGGAGCCATAGGAGTGGGGTCTCCCTCAAGGACCCAGAAATTTTGAATTACCAGTGTGCAGTACTAACCTGGGGGAGCTTCAGGCATAAGATTCTAAGCTGTGTGTGTGTGGGCTGAGCCCTGCAAAGCCATAAATGTATGATTGTCTGAAGCCTTTGTCAGGTAGTTAAAGTTAAGCAGATAGTGTAGGTTGGGTCAGACCTGAAACAGAGTTATCAGAAGGCTAAACCCCCTGACTGGCCTCACTTAGACTCCCTCCCCATGGGAAGCAGTGGAGACGATGCAGAGTTACTAATGTGTAACATGGAAAAGGACAACCTCAAGTTAAATATTGTGCAACCAAACAAGTTTGAGAAGTTGCAAGTTCGATCTAGACCATCCGTAAAAGAAGCCAGGCATTGAGAGGGGGTGAGATACATTGGGCTCTACTGGACTCTGCTTGCTCTGTAGTCCCTCCACCAAATGTTGCTGCTTCAGGCAGCTCCCTAAAAATTATTCCGTGGTTCCTGCCATGGAAGGTCGCTGCTCAAGGCAGCTTCCTGAAAAATAGTCTTCTTGCATGAAAACGACACGAGGTCTGTTATAACTTGGAGAGAATTATATTTCATATTTGGGGGGTTGGGGAGGAGATAGATGACAATTCTCCTAACCATCTATAGCCAGGGCCTTTCTTTTATTAAGGGTTCAAACAAAGCAAATGGGAAGGAGGTCACAAGTTAAGTTTAGGGTGTGTCAGTCACAAGATAAGTCTAGGGTGTGTCAATCACAAGCTAAGTCTAGGGTGTGTCAGGATGAATGTTTCAGGGAGAATAGGAGGTCATCAAAGTCTACCTTTTAGTCCCATCCAGTCCAAGGAAGCTTGTCTGTTCAGAGACAATTTCCACTCAGTATGTATATGTACATAGCTAAGCTAGTCTGAAATGGTGACCTCATTGCGTGGGCTAAGATGGCCTCCAACAGTGAGACATGGCTTTATTCCATCTACAGGAGGCTGAAATAGGAGGCCTAGGCCTCCAGTACCCAGTGTGGGCCAGTTGAGTACAATAGTGCTGCGCAAGAGACTTCTACATAGGACATCAACATGCTTCTGCTCATCTGCACACTGGACTGTCTCAGTCCGGTTTATATACCAAATCAGAACAAAGATGGCAACTGGCAAGGGCACAGAGTTCCAGAAGACAGCATGGCATCCTCAAGGACAGGCTTAGCTGTTTTTCATTTGGCAGTAGCCTTCAGAAGGAGTCGAGGAAGCCTAACATGCACCAGGTTCTGACTGTCCCACACTCACCTGTTGGGGTCTCTCACCCCACAATCTACTGTGCTAGGTGTGAGGAGCATTTCAAACAAATGCCACAACAGCAATACAAACTATAGCACACAACATATTGAGCATGTGCAATAACCAGATGTGCCATTATACTGACGAGTTGCAGGCTTTCTGCCTCCACACTGTCCATTGCCCTGAGTGCAAAAGGCAATGATATAACCACTAGGGAACATCTCCCACAGGGGCTGTCTCCACCTACCACACTTGGCCAAGGTGTCAGCAATATCATTGCCTGGGGAGGCCAGAGGTGCATGCCCAGTCACAGGAGGTGCTCAGCACACGCCCAGTTCATAGGAGGTTCTCAGTGCACACTCAATTCATAAGAGGTGCTCAGTGCACTCAGTCACATCATACAGGGTCACCATCTTTTAGTGGCCTAGTTTTCATAATTTTTGCCAAAGGGTTTTGCCCCACAAGGGATCAATGCATCACCAGCCAATCGTTGGCCTGCCGAGTGGCTCTCTACACTTTAAAGGCCCAATAAACAGCCCGATTGTCAGTACATACTGACAAGAGGAAGATTCATTGCGAATGACCATCCCAAATCCCAGCCATCAGGCAGAATCAAGTGAGAGACTTATCTGTGGATAAGACTGTGGCAGGCAAGGGTGGGTGACTTGGCCTGTGCCTGCAACTCTGCAAGCTCTACGTGCAAAAGCAAAGGGGAACTCATAATAGGCCACAGTGAGAGGACAAAAAACGCCATTCCATCTCCACGTCCACGCCTACCGCTGCAGAATAGAAGCGGTGAAATGTGTACCATTATCACTTTCCAGCACAAGGAAAGGTGTATGTGCCCATAAGCCGCACACACTTTTCCAAGGCAGCCTCAACAGGGCATGATGTTGGGAAGGTGGTCAACAAGCCCCTGGCAGTGTCCACACAAGTGACAGCATACCTGCGCCCCTCAGAGGTGGGCAGGGGACCTATAATGTCCACTTGCCACTGAGTAAGGGGTGCTCTGCCCCACATCACTTGTCCATTGGTGGCTGCCAGACATTGGGGATGCAGTCTGGAACACAGTACACTGCTCACATGTGGTAACCACATCTGCCTGGGGACTCAGCCTAGGGATTACTTTTTTCAAGGGCAGAGCCAAGGGAATATTTCCCAGGAACACATACTAGAGAACATATTTCCCAAGGATGCAGCCCAGAGAACACGCTTCAAAACTCCATTGCTGTGCTCTTGGCAGCCATAGCTCTGGAGAACCTCTTGTCTCTCTCCAGTGTCTTGCGAGGGTTCTGGGATCCAAGACTCCTCCACACACACTCTCTGCAGCACCACACCAGGTTCCTTGGACCCAAGACTCTGTTCTCTCCAGCACTGTTGGCCTGCGCACTCTTCATAGGCTCTGGGAATGAGATGGACAGGGGCAGGGATGGCCAGAATGGCAGGGTCCACAAGGAGGGGATTTACACAAGCCTGGGAAGTGCCAGTCCTGCCCAGTTCTTTTCCAGTGGGTCCTTGTGGAGCTCTGCATACACCCCCTCCTTTAGCAAGCATCTTATCTCTTTCAATACCTGCTGCAGCTGCTTTTATGCTTCCATCTCCTCTTGGAGTTTTGTTGCATGGGCTGCTTCTTGCAAAGCATCATCCATCTCTGCACAGAGGGGTGTGAGAAAGAACCATCCCACAGCCCCAGCCGCCGTGTGGAGGATATGCTTATCAAAGGTCTCTCACAGCTGCTGGAGAAACTTTTCAAGCTAGGTGAGACTCCAATCCACTTCAGGCCATGTCTGTGGGGTTGCCAATGACCCCCAAGAGACTGGCTACCAAGTGCCAATTGCTTTGTGCATGCCAGCCCTCCACACCTCCCTCCAGGGTAGACGACTCCATACCAGACAGTGCCAGATCCTGCAAATGACTACATACACTAAGTGTTGTGCAACTGACCATGGCTGAGAAGTTGCGGGTTTGATCTGGTCTGTGTGTAAAAGAAGCCAGGCCTTGAGAGGGGGTGAGACCTGGCTTTATTCCTGCTGCAGCAGGCTGAACATAGGAGGCCTAGGCCTCCAGTACACAGCAGCAGCCAGCTGAGTACCATAGTGCTTTCACATAGAACACTGTAATGTGTCGAATTTAGAATGTCCCCCTAGCACTCATGGAAACAAGGTAGCAATGTTGGAAGTGGGGCTTGGTTGCTAAGGAGGAGTCCTTGGGGGTGTGGCCTTGGGACTACATGGTTCCTCCTCCCCCTGCTCTCTCTCTCTCTCTCTCTGTCTCTGCTTCCAGTCTCTGTGATGTGAGGAGCAGAGCCCTTGTGCTCTCTCCCTCTCTCAGCTTCCTGCCACCATGCCCTGAGCTCTGCAAACCTGGCCAGACATGGACTGAACCTCTAAATCTCCAAAAACTGTGAGCAAATAAATATTCCTTCTTTTTTTAAAAAATTATACTTTTATTGGTAAATTATTGTCTCACATCCTAATATAGTTCATAGTGATAGTGACATACATGCACACAACACTCGGTGGGCTTTCCCCCATCTCCCTCCCCACTCCCCCCTTCCCATACAGAATATTGGTATTGAAATTGGTTAATTATCCCTCCCCCTCCCTTACCTTAGACCACCTCCCTGGCTCCACTGGAGTTTCTCCTCCATTATCTGAAGTCCCTCTGGTGTCCTGATTACTCCCTAACTTCTGCATATGAGAGAAAACAAATTTTCCTTCTTCTATGTTGTGTGGTCAGGTTTTCTGGATAACAGCAGTGAAAATGTTGACTGAGACAGACATCTATATACTTCTGCACACTTCCACCCATCCACACACTTGACTGTCTCAGTCCAGTTTATATACCAAATCAGAACAAAGGTGGCAACTAGCCAGGGCACAGAGTTTCATAAGACAACATGGCATCCTCAAGGATAGGCTTAGCTGTTTTTCATACATCAGCGGCCTTTACCAAGGAGGTGAGGAAGCCTAACACACACCATTTTTTAACCATCCCCACGAATATGCATGAATAAAGAGATGTCCAGAGGGAATATAAGACTTACTACATGGAAAACTCCACACCTTTTGCAACTCCAGAAAGTGATCTGTTCCAGAAACTTTTTTCTGGAACATAAACCTCTTCCCTTTTCTTTTTTATTATGGCCTTCTTTACATGATGTCACCACTTGTCTAAATAAACCTCTCATATTCCTCCATTCCTGCTTTTTTTTTGCATGAATTCTTTCCACACAGAGGAACAAGGACTGAGGAGAAGTCCTCACCTGGTAATACCTTGGGGACCCAAACTCAACCCCAGTGTCTCCAGGAGGCAGGACATGGAGTTAAGGAATATTATCTTGGAGTCTTAACATTGAATATTATTTGTCTTATTGGGGTTTATTTGCCCACATGGGCCTTGCTACTCCTGTTTTAATTTGCTTCATTTTGGAATGGAGATGTCTATCCTATATCTCTCCTACCATTATATTTTGAAAGAAGCACATAACTTATTTTGAGTTATGAGAAACTCAAAATAGTTTGAGATTGAGTTAGGACATCATTTGCCTAAGGGTCAGTCATGCCTCACCCATTTCTAATTAAGATATGACTGAATTTTAGAGTTGATACTAGGACAAGTCAACACTTTTGGAGCTATCTGGATATATTCTGTATGTGAGAAGGACATGAATTTGGGAGTACAAGAAATATAATGCTTGTTCCTTCCAAAGCCATCATTAAAATTTAATTGCCATTGTAATGGTATTAAAAGGTGAGACCGTTAAGAAGTGTTTAAGTCATGAGGTCACCATTCTCAGAAATGGAAAGAAGCCATCATCATGGAATTGGGTTTATTATCATGAGAGTGTGTGCCCCATCTTGCCCTCCCTTTGTTCTTCTGCCCTATAGTGTTTTCCACTGAGACATGATACAGCAAGAAAGCCCTTTCCAAAAGTCAGCACTTGTGATTGGTCTTCTCAGCCTTCAAAATCATGAGTCAACAAATTTCCATTACTTATAAATTATCCAGCCTCGGGAATTCCCTAATAACAACACAAAATAGACTAAGATGTTATATATCCAAAGGAAATGAGAGCACTATGTTGAAGAAATATCTGTATTCTTGTTAGGTAGTTAGATTAGAGATAAACAGGGCAGGGAAAGGAATTGGACAGAGGATCCAGCCAGCCTTTATGAGAAGAGATAAGGAGATTCCCTGTCCAGCTGTGATTGCCATTTTAGAGCCCCCCCCTTAGGGTTTCACTTAGGCACCTGGAGGAAAGTTTCTAACATGGTGAATTTGGTGCAGGCCTACTAAGCTGTGGCATGGAAAGAAATAGTTTCCTCCCCCAAATGCATATACATGAGGGAGAAGGTGTCCAGAGTACATAAATCCCTCCACACGAAGAACTTGCCAATGTTTTTCACTTCCAGAAATGGACGGTTTCAATCCTTTCTCTGGAACATACCCCTTTATCACAGCCTTCTCTTAAGTTGAACCCCCACTTCCCAAAATAAACCTCTTATATTTCCCTATTTATGCTTCCCCTTTGAAATCTTTCTCTTGGGAAGCAAGGATGAGCGATCACTACACTACAGTTTTGTTTCTATGAGAGTTTAGCACACTTTACCATTCTGATGTTCATTGCAGCATTGTTCACAAACTGCCCAGGTATGGAATCAGTGTTCATCAGTAGATGAATAGTAAAGAAAATGCGGTACACTCAAAATGGAATATTATTCAGTATCAAAAAAGAACACTTTATCATCTTTGACAATATGGAAGAACCTGGAGAACCCAATGTATGTCAAATAAACCAGAAGTAGAAAGATAAATACTGCATGATCTTAATTATATGTTCAACATAAAAATATTACACTTATAAAAGAAGAGAGTAGAATTGTGTTTACCAGGGGCTGGATTGGGTGGGTGTTAAGATGTTTGTCGCAAAAAAAAATTGAGTTAGATAAGAGGAAGTTCAAGAGATTTTCTTTACAACATGATTACTATAATTAATAACAATGTACTATATTCTTGAAAATAATTAAGAGTGGTCTCACCACAAAAAGTAACAGGTTATGTGAGTTTATGCATATTTTACTTAACTTATTTTATCCATTAAAAAACGTACATGTGTGTGTGTGTGTGTGTGTGTGTGTGTGTGTGTGTGTGTGTAGGAACTCAGGGGCATTCTTCCTCCAAGCCCTTTTTTATTTTTTATTTTGAAATGGGGTCTTTCCGAGGGTGACCTCAAACCTGTGATCCTCCTGTCTCAGCCTCCCGAGTACTGGGATTATAGGCATATGCCACCACACCTGAATATGTGTGTGTGTGTGTGTGTGTGTGTGTGTGTGTGTGTGTATAAACAAAACACAGTCTCAGTTATCAGTTATTTCAAGAATATTTATTGCAATCATGACCAAGACAGGTTATTTATTTGTTAACACTCCATTCAAACTTCATTCAATTTATGATATTTTAGGGCAGAGAGAGAGAGAGAGATTAGTACATCTTGGAAAGCAGGTTGAAAAGTTCATTTACTACAGAGCTCAGTTAACTATCAGGGTCTCACATCTGGGTCAGTTGTGAGTGTGGTCCAGGTTTTAAGGCTTGATCTTAACCAGTGTTCAACCAGAACCAAAGGCCAGAAATTGCCTGACAGCAACCACCAGCAAAGGCCTCCAACCGAGCCAGCATTAATCTCTTTATCAGTGGGAATGGCATGGTGGCAAGGCTCCTTTGCAGGGGATGCTGTGTGTTTTTGGTCTCAGGTGCTGACAATTATAGTCCTCAGGTTTCTAGGGACTCCATGTGGTTTCCAGGGTGTTCCTGGTTGGCAGGTATTATGCCTGTGCATTGCCCCCCATACTCTGGGTGTGTGGTACCATGCCTATGCATTCTGTAAGACTTACACTTGCATGCTGCACATGTTGCTGGATAGTGGTGAACCATATCTGGATGTACTTTGGGAGTTAAGCCCATTACTGGCCTTAGTGGAGTCTCCGTCCCCTTTATTATGTATTCCATACAACATAATAAATATGTAAGCTTACATTACAATTACAAAATAATTTTTAAAATTACCATAAAATGAATTTATTTATCTATACAAAACTCAAAACCAAACAAGAACCAATAACGAAGATACAGAATGTCCTAATGCCCATGGACAGGTAAATGGATACAGGAATTGTAAACACAGGTAACCAGAAGCAGGGAGGGATAGAAAAAGGGGAGAAATACAACAAGGGTTACAAAGTTTCAGCTTTGTAGGATGGAGAAGTCTAGAGATCTAATATATAGTATGAGGACTATACTTAAAAAAATGTTGCATTGATACTAAAAATTTTCCAAAATAGTAGACTTTAGAAGATCTTACTATACACACACACACACACACACACACACACACACACACACGAACTTGTGGGAGGTGATGAGAAGAATAGTTTACTTGACTGTAATATTCATTTCATTATATAAAATGACACATATGCATATATAACATTTATTGTATATAATGAACACACATATAAAAACATATTATATAATTTAAATACATGCAGTTTAGAAAAAATGTTTTTTCATGATTATAATAAATATAATTATTGATTCAAAAACTGAATCAATATACTTGAAAGAAATTATATTTTGTATTAAAATATTTAATTTCCACAACTTATTTTTTCTTTAAAAAATTAGATATAATAATGATGCAAGAACATAGAAACCTAATTGCCACTTCAGTGATATCTCTGCTCTTGTGGTTTCTTAAATTGACTTTAGCAGATTATAATTTATGTCTCACATATCTATCATCAATTTTATATTAAAAACAAAATGAGATTGTTATTAATATAACATTATATATATGTGCATACATAATGTTTGCTGTATTTGGTTCTTAATTTTATAGCCTGTGTTAGATTTACTGCAAATATACTTGACTGCCAACCTCAATATTAATAATGATTGTGCCACTGGTATTATTATTTGAGATCATCTAATCAAATCATTTTCCCAGGATCTGTCAAAGAATCATTAAAGCATTTGGAAGGGGCCTCTTTTTACTGTAAAATACCAGTAAGAAGAAAAGACAGATTATCCAATTATTCTATGATTCATAAAACTTTCATCATTCTAATACATAGGAGCTTTGAGGTAGATGTATAGATTCTATTAGCAAAGGAATCCATGTAACTTATAGGTGCCATGGTAAATATTTCATATTCTAACTATAAGACTTTTGCCTACATACATTAATTTCTCCTTCTGTACCCGAGGCAATATTTTCATTGCATCCTAAATAAGAGATGTGATAAAAATACAATATAACTGGCAACAGGCCCAGACAGGACCAAACTTGACTAATGAAGGATTCTGAAATAGATGCATTTTCTTGAGTTACCCCATTCCTCACACTAAAGTATCGCTCAGTTGTGAGTTAAGGCCAATGAGATGCATCACTCTCTATAAAAATATCAGAAATATATTCCTATTTTTTAGGACAAAATACTAATAGATGATGATTAAACCTGCATTAATTAATGAAAATATATAGAGTTTACTTCACAGCCAAAGCATGAATATATATATATTTAAAAATCCATAGGTATCTTATTTTTGAACCTCATTAGTTATGCAAGTGTATTTTCATCACAGCTTTTCTAGAACATGGTAAGTGCTTCGTATGTGTCAAGATATAAGAAAGTACCACAGTAAATATGTAGAGTCTTTTCTTTCTTAAAATTTTAAACTGACACAAAGATACATAAAACATAAAATTATACATATTAATGGGGTACTATGTAAAGTTTTGATAAATGTATACATTGTGTGATGCATAAATCAATTTAAGCATATCTATCACCTCAAACATTAATCATTTCTTTATGGTGAAACTTTCAAAATCTTTTCTTCCAGCTCCTTGAAATGTATTATTGTTAACTATATTCAATCCACTGTGCAATGGAACACCAGAATTTCTTGTTCCTACCTCACTGTAACTTAGTACCCATTGACCAACTTTTCCCCATCCCATGACACCATTCTCTCTGGGCTCTGGTAACCTGGTGGTTACCTGTTCTCAACTTCTGTGAGATGAACTTTTTTAGATTTCACATAGGAGTGGGATTCTATGGTATTTGTCTTCAGTACCTGGCTTACTTCACTTAATATAGTGATCTCTAATTCCATCTATATTACCATAATTGACAAGATTTCATTTTTAGTGGAGGAATAGTATTCTGTTGTGTATAATGTGCCATGTTTTCTTTGTCCATTCATGAGCTGATGGACACTTAGATTGTTTCCATTACAATATATAGAGAGGTTTTTTCCTTTTTTGCCGGGAGAAGGGAGTTCAAGGGATTGAATCCAGGGGTGCTCTACACACCCAGTCTTATATTAAATTTTTTTTTATTTTGAAACAGTTTCATTAAATTACCACGCACTACTGGGTTCGAACTGTGATCCTCCTGTCTCTGCCTCTCAAACACTGGGATTACTGATGTATGCCATCACAGGGGCATGTATATAAATTTTTAACATCAGGTCAGGAACATCAGACTGTTCAGCTATGGAATATCTTTCTGGATAAATTGTCATAGGAAAATCTTAAATATGATAGTAACTAAACTATTACAATTAATTATGCACAGGTTGTCAACTTATTTTAAGCACATAATATATTTTTGTAATATAAATTTCAAAAAGATTTTCAAAATGTCTTGATCTTACATCTGCCATTATCTCCAGTCTTCATTTTCAATGATGTTTCTTTAGCAATCATGGAAGTTACAGTTTGTTCCTTACAGTAATGATCCAATATACTTACTGCCAGTATATAAGATTTAGGTTTCCGAAGCTCAGGGCTCCTGTCCTGTAACACAAGCCGTCGCTTGTATAGCGATCTATCGAAGCCCCTCGCATCGCTTTCATGGGAATTGAGGGCAAATGCAGCTGATAGAAACACACACACAGATGCACACTTTGCTTGCTCTGCCATAAGATAAAAAGCCCTTTAATTCAAACCAAGTTTATTATTCTTTATTAGCATTAACCGATTGGAACAGGCCATCTTGCCTGCTTGTAAGTAGAATAATATTTCAGCTGTTTCACAGTTCTGAACAATTCTGGATGTAAGGATAGAATGTTAACAGACCTGGATATAAGCAATGGGTGAGGAAAGATGCAGGCCCTGCTGGCTGATCCAGGTTTATGAGAAGATCCTCCATGATCTGGTGGCCAATGGGCTTGTCCACGTGGTGGGTGATTTAGTTGAGTAAGTGCACCTCACTGTGTACCTTCTAATGAAAGTTTTAGGGCTGAGTGGCAAGAGGTGAGATTGAAATGGCTTCCCCAAGGCTATTTTAGTCCTGTTTTACTCTTCTCAGTGCGGGTGGAGAAAGCAGTTGTCATGAGGTAACACAGAATGTTCTGCATCTCCAGCTGAAGTGCAGTGATCGTGGATGGTGAGTCCCCAAAGCTGAGAAAAGTGCTGTCAGGGAAGAGGACCTAGAAATTCAATTTAGAGATTTTGGTAGACTGAGGTATTAGATATTCATTTGGTTGACTTATGAGTAAATAGCCACTCAAAACCCCAAAATCAAAAGGAATGCAGAGCCTCCCTCTGAGGGCAGAGCTGTCCTCTCCCTCCGCTCCACATTCCTCTCTCTGCCTTTTCTTTAAACTTAGCTGCTTTAAGGGAAATGATATTAGGGTTGGGTTTGAAGCCTACCTGTTTCCAAGGGGAAGTGAAGGCCATAGACATCCATTCATACACGCTGGGGAACTTTGAAGAGTAACTCAAACTTTTATGTCTCTATTAGATAGTTATCTATCCTACCTGGAACTGTTGGGGATAAGGAATGTTAATTTGGGTCAATTAACAATGAGAAAGAGAATCTCACCTTGTGGGTGGTGCCATTTTGACCAATTCAATTTACTGTTGTTGTCACTACACTGAGAAATCCAAAAATTAAAAATAGTGACATTGGCCAGGCAGTGTGGCACACACCTGTAATTCCAGTACTTGGGAGGCTAAGACAGGTGGATCACAGGTTCAGGGCCAGCATGTAGTGACTTAGCGAGACCCTGTTTCAAAATAAATAAATAAAAAGGGCTGGGAATGTACCTCACAGGTAGAGTGCCCTTGCATCCAATCCCTAGCAACACACACACACACACACACACACACACACACACCATATATATAAATATATATGCATTTATTTAATATATAGTACCAAGATATTTGCTGTATTAATGACCTCAGTTAAATTTACTCATTCCATGATTTTTTTTAGTTCCTATAATAGCATATATTGGGGATTAAGATGTGCTCTGTGTTTAATACCTTTTACCCAGTAGGTACTTAGGAAACGATTTGGAGGTTTTATTTATTTATGCTTTAATAAATGATTTGTTGAACTGAACTGAAGTAAATTTTATTCAAAACTTACTATGTAATGAAGGTCATAATGTACTGGGTAAGAAGTAACTGCCAAAAATTAAACAAAACTCTAACATCCTGAATATATTTGTAGAAATGCTGTGGATGTGAAACTGAAAAACCAATAAAGACTTCATTGCAAAGGTAAAGCATCATCAAGGAGATGATGGAGGCAAATTCTGAAAGGCATTTTCAACTCTTTGGGGAGTTAGGGTTGGGGGAGAGAGGGAACATTGAATGATACCACCTCTACCCCCAAGCATCTAATACCGAATGTTGTACCTATAGTCATCAGTCTGAAATGCATTCTGCAATCTAAAAATCACCCGATCTGAGCTGTCATAAGATATCTCTGAATGGCAAAGATAGCAAAACTCAGAATACTTCACAGGATTTTCACGGTACTCACAAATAGTTCGTAAAACTTAGCCTAAAAAAAGTGGTCTCTTTGTGCAGAAACATATACCTGCATTTGCCGGACGTGGCGGCGCATGCTTGTAATCCCAGTACTTGGGAGGCTGACACCGGAGGATCCAGGTTTGCGGCCAGCCTCAGTAACTTAGTGAGGCCCTCCACAACTTAGTGAGACTGTGTTTCAAAATAAAGAATTAAAAAAAATAGGGCTGGGGTATAGCTTGAACCCCTGGGTTCAATCCCCAGTACCACAATAAATAAATAAATGAATAAATACCTGCTTTTCCCTAAAATAGTGGATTCAAGAAAAACTAGAATTTTCAAAAATTCAAATATAAAATGGGGAGGGTCTAAGTAATTAATGGGATATATACAATTTTTAAAAGTCAAATCAAGCGTGATGTCTATGATATAGAATTTTATCTCCTTATACAGAGATATTTTGAATTCTTTTGACTCCTTATGCACAGATGTTTTGAACTAGAACAATGGAAGACAAAACTCGGCCTACATGCTATTGGAGAAATTTATGAACAGAAAAATTGTACCTCAGTTATCTAAGTATATAGGACAATAATCTGAAGAATTTACTCTATTTGCCTTCTGAGATATCACATGTCATTATTGATACAACTCAAGTAAACGTGGAATTTTTTCCTGAATTATTCACAGAATTTATCAGGGTCTTATCTTTTGTTTAAAAATATCAACCCTTATGCTTCTAAAACTTTCTAGTCCTGCTGATCTGCCTCAGAAAGCAAGATGGCTCTCAGCACTTTAAGCCTCTCAGCACTGGCACTGGCTAGAACCAGGAGATAATTAGGTGTGCATATGTCTACCTATGAAATCACTCTTCACAAACAGTTAGCCTCAATCTGGGGAAAGGGTTTAGGTCAGCTCTTAATTTAACTGCAGTAGATAGCTCATCTCTAATGTGTTAGGATATTAGTATGCTTCTAAAGTAAATGTTGGGTTTATTAATTGGGTTCAGCCTTAACAGAGGCTATGCTGTGGAGGGCAATGCGAACTTTTCAGGTTTCTGCTCACCTACAATCCACTGAGATGTTCTTAAAGTATTAAATGAATTTTCTAGTTACGCTATATTGGCCAAACACTATAAAAATGAAAGTTTAACTTAAATAAGTTAATTTTATCATAAGATTTGTTACATTAAATTAGTCAGCAGTAACAATAAGTTTCACTTCTAATGCTTGCTGTTTGTAGCAAGAATTCTCAGCTTGTGTTAATGTTCCTTACATATTAAAAGTTAGCCAACCTATGGAACTTTTAATTTTTTTCAATAGAGCATCCTATATTTGATTGACAGAAGGATATAAGCCCATTTTGAAGATAATTATTTCTTTTTTATTTAAAGGCAGAGGTAGTTTTATTCAATATTGTCAAATTTCTTTACATAGAGTTGAAGAACTTTGTATTCTTGCCAATAATGTATGAGAGGGAGTGCCTGTTTCCTACAGCTTTGTGAACAGGTTTAGTTCCAAGTTTTTGAACTTCTGCCAGTCTGGTAAGTGAAAATTTTTTCTAGGTGTAGTTTTATTGTGAGGTTAAACATTTTATATATATTAAGTTCCATTTTTATATCTCTTCCTGTTAGTTGTTCATATGCTTTATACATATTTCAATAGGATTTTTTCTTTTTTTATTCTTTTTTTATGTTCATTTATTGGTGCATTGTAATTATACATTTTGATATATGTCAGGGTATGAACATCATACATGCACACATTGCTCATTTAGCCCTCTCTCCAATCCCACCCTATTCCCTCCCCCTTCCCTCCCTTTCATGCTCCAGATAGTGATTGAGTCTTATAAGTTTGTGTATATACATTATGTGCTATAGTGTGTTTCCCTCCACCCCCCCTTCCAACTCCTTCAGTTAGGTCACCTTCTTTGTCCATCTGAAGATGTCTTCTTCCCTTCTAAGTCCCTTCTAAGTCCCATTCTATCTAGCTCCCACAGATTAGGGGGAACATCCGATTTTTTACTCTTAGTGACTTACTAATATCACTTAGCATAATGTTCTCTAGTTCTCTCCATTTCCCTGCAAATGATGTGATTTTGTTCTTCTTTGTGGCTGCGTAAAATTCCATTGTGTACATATCCCATAGTTTTGTCTTCTCAAGATATTTAAAATTTGAGGCCGGATTTTTATTTCTCAATTTCACATTTAATAGATGGCTCTATGGCCCCATAACAAATCAAATTGATCAATGTGAAAAAATTAATGCTTAGAATTCATTAAGTAATTATTATGCATAGAACCCAGGGGCATTATACCTCTGAGCTACACCCCTGGGACTTTTATTTATTTTTTATTTTGAAACATGGTCTTGGTAAGTTGCTGAGGTTCTCGCTTAATTGCTGAGGCTGTGTGTGTGTGTGTGTGTGTGTGTGTGTGTGTGTGTGTGTGTGTGTGTTACTCGGGATTGTGTGTTACTCAAGGCTGCAATTGTCCTTTCTTAGCCTTTCAAGTACTGGGATTAAAAGTGTGTACCACCATGCCTGGCTATGATGCACTTTTAAATGGTTTATATAAGAAATAAATTTTCCTTATTTTACTCATGCAGTCAAACCACTCTACCTGTCTGGTCAAATTATATTAGTCTCCACAAGCACTAGCAGTCCAGTTATTTTAAAAACTATATTGTATTGCCTATATTACTCAATAGATTTTATGCTTTTCAAGGACCAGAATCATACAATTCATCTTGTATAATGTTGGGTCCATAGCAAAGCACTTAGAACCAAGTAAGTGTTTGATAAAGGCAGAAATGGTAGCAACCCAAACAGAAAGAACTTCTGTTTCTACCTCTACTAAGCCCAGACCAATCATGTTGATAGAATATCAAATCCTGGCTTTTAGATTATTGTGTACTCTAATTTTAATTCAAAATAACACATTTCTTTTAACCTTATTATTGGAACTGCATTCTTAAATTGTGCAACATTTGAATTTTGCCTAATTAGTATTTACACATTGTTCTCCAATTAATCTGTCACCTGCTGATATTATGCAATTTTTACATGATATGGAAAAAAGCATCTGACTTGAACTTTCTCTAAAGTATGAAGATGTGTTGATTAATGGAGATCACAATATTTCTAAAGAATTTAGCTTTGAAGAACTTCATAAAAAAATCTCTAAGAACACTTTATATACTAATTGAAAAGTACTGGTTTTCACTACCTAACTGGAAATTTGTTACTTACTTTGACATTTTATAAATTTTCCTTCACTATTTGTAATTCATTTTACACACGTGTGTGTGTGCGTGTGTGTGTGTGTGTGTGTGTGTGTTATTCGGGATTGAACCCGGGGGCATTCTACCTCTGAGCTACACCCCCAGTCCTATTTTATTTTTCATTTTGAAACAGCATCTTGCTAGGACGTTGACAGTCTTACTAAGTTGCTGAGGCTGGCCTTGAACCTGCAATCCTCCTGTCTCAGCCTCCCAAGTACTGGAATTATAGACCTGCACCACCACACCCAGTTCTACTCTAATCTTTCAATAATTGATAACAACAAAATTCCATTTGCAAATTAGTTTCTCCCATTTCAGTCTAACATTTTTGATGTGTGTATAGTTAGTATCACTATCATAATT
>PVJS01012931.1:0-42993 GCA_004027185.1 Glis glis
GGTGAACGTGTGGAGCGTCCAGAGCTCGGTGAACGTGTGGAGGGTCCAGAGCTTGGTGAACGTGTGGAGGGTCCAGAGCTCGGTGTTTTGCATTTAGATATCTAGGGATGGGGCTGGGACCAACAGGTCTTATTCATTTCCCACCAACCAGCTGTGAGATTGGGAGCAAAGGAAGATGGCTAAAGCTCCCGAATGAGCCTGAGACCTCCCGCCTCGGGGAGGATATTGACTTGGGGTGCCAGTGACTGAAATCATCGCAGGGTACTAAAGCAGACCCATCCCTGAGAGACAAGGAGCACCTTAGTTGGCGACCTTGGCTCAAGGACTCTTTGGTGATGTGAAGGACCACTCCTTAGACTCCACAGGATTCGGGGATGCCTTTTCCTCTCTTCTCCACCCAGGGTTAGACCTAACTGGCCTGATGCCTCCCCCAGCCCTCCAGCTCCCTTCCTATCCCTTTCACTCAGGCCTCTCCTCTAATAAGATTCTCACAGCTTAAATCCCGACTAGGTGCCTGCTTCTCGGAGGACCCAGACTCACACAGCTTATTTTCTTCATTTACAAAATAGGGACTATTCCCTCCAGGCAGAGGTGTTATGGAGATGAAATGAGAAGATGTATGAGGAAGGCTGAAACAGTGCTTGGCAAATAGCAGATGATATAAATAGCGACTGTTGTCTATTCTTGCTCTGTTGTGCCATGTGGGCTGAGCTGCAGCCCCAGAAACTAACTGAAGCCGCTGTTCCCAGAAGGTATAAGAGCTAAGATGGGGCAAAGGGCCTGCTCTCCCATCTACCTTGTGGGCTGTTAGAGAGCTAGAAGATCAGTACCCATCTGACACAGTTCTACTGTTCTGGGAAGTTCAGAGTACTTTTCAAGATGATATAGAAATAAGCCGGGCGTGGTGGCGCACGCTTGTAATCCCAGTACTTTGGGAGTCGGAGACCGGAGGATCCGGGTTCGCAGCCAGCCTCAGCTCTCTCTCTCTCTCTCTCTCTCTCTCTCTCTCTCTCTCTACTTAGTGAGGCCCTCTGCAACTTCGTGAGACCCGGTTTCAAAATAAAGTATAAAAAATAGGGCCAGGGGTGTAGCGCGGAGGTAGAACGCCCCTGCGTTCAATCCCCGGTACCGCAAAAAAAAAAAAAAAAAAAAAATAGCCAAAAGAAGGTTCAAATCTCTCTCTCTCTCTCTCTCTCTCTCTCTCTCTCGGAAGTATGGAAGAGGAGATTTAATTCTCTGGTCCTTTGAGCCTTTGAACTCAAGTGAACACATCACTGCTCCCATCATTGTTGAATTTGAGTCCTATTTCTACTAGCCAAATGACATGCCATGTTCCCTGTTAAAGGAATCAGTGAGCAAGCAGATGACACTGGAGAGCAGGTTTTCCTGTGCATGGACTCAGTACCTGGCAGTGTACTCTGTCATCGAAGTGATCGTTCTACTGACAAGTCACACAGAGCAGCCTCCCTCACAGCCTGGCACAGGAGGGGAAAATCTTGTTGTTATCAAATATATTCCAGGCATTCAGGAACCATAGAAATCTGTGTTTAATTAAGGAAATACAGTCAAACATAAAGGCGTCAGTTATCTCTGAAGCACGAATATATGATGAACATAAATCAAGGGCTACATTTCTCCAGGCAAACAAACATCTTCAAAAGGTCACCTGGCCAGAAAAAAATGGAGCCAGGTGGTGGTGACTAGCAGCGTTAACATGATCCAGTCGTCTCTTTCCAGTGGTTCTGAAGCAGGAGGGATTCATAAATAAAAGACCAGTGAAATCTGCAGTATCATTGTTCTTTCAAGCCTAAGCTTCAGGCTTTCTTCATTGAAATCTATTCCTTATTTTTTCCTTCTTCATCCACTTAGCTTTTCTTTACCTCAAGCTTGCTGCTTCTGATATAACTTTAATCAGAAACAAGTTTTATTTATTTTTCTCAAAAGCCAAGTGTTTTCAAATCTTTTTGACTTTTGACGTTGGACTAGTCACTGCCTCGGTTTCTGCATGTGCCTGCCCGGCAGGATGTTAATATAAATGCTCCCCCTGCTCAGGTGAAGAGCAGCCCTTTGCATAACTGTCCTAGAGCCAGATGGCTGGGTGACTTAGCGCTCCGTCTAAATGTGTCAGAAACTTTAAACCCGGTTATGCATCTATTAGGAAAAGACTCACAGATGCTGGTTTTTAATATTCATGTTTATTCTAATTTGGCAGTTCTAAATAGAAAGAACTTAACTACAATTTTTCCAAAGGCAAAGATTTGGGCTATCCATGTGGGGTACGAGGACTCAACAGGAGCCCTGGAAGGGGATTTAGTCCAGTCCTGTCACTTTACCAATGAGCCAGCCAAGGTGCTGCAAAGGTGGCCAGGTGGGGGTAGAGCTGGCTGATCTCCTCAGTGCTCATTTAACTTACCCCACAGTCTGCTCTGCTGGGTTGCAAAACTTCAGGGGGGACTTTCCACCTGGAATTGTGTATGTGTACAGCAGCCTGTCACAACATGGAGTCAGATAATCCTAGAACTGCCAAGAAGCTAAATCTTCTAGCCTGAGCTGTCCAATTCTCATAGGTGGAAATCATAACCAAAAGAAGTAGGTGACTTGCTTGGGATCCCACAGCTGGGTTAAAAGTATCCCAAAGGCTTGAAAAAGTGAAGCCATACTTACTGTTCCCAAGTATGGCAATGATACTTGGTAATACTGGGACACCAGGCTGCCTTCCTATTCTATCTTTGGTATAATTAATTTGAGAATCATTTTTTATCAGTATTTAATCTGATCAATACTTAATTTAATCAACTGATACTTAACTTGATCAATACTTTTTAATTTCAAATATGATAATATTTAACTTGGGGGAACAACAGAATATCTCTGTTACTTTCTTCTCTTTCTGTGTGTTCTTTTTCATGACAAAGATTCTTAATTAGTTTATAAGCCAGGAAGAAGTCAAATCCTCCTAAGAGGAAGACTTCTGTACTGCAAAGGTGACTGTGCACTGGGGAGGACATGCCCTTTAGCAAGTTTCCATAACAAGAATCACTCCTTTGGCTTTGAGCATTCCCCATAGTGCTGCTTGGCCCAAAGAGGCTGGATTTGCTGGATTAGCTGAATTTTACAATTCATTTTGTGTCTCAGAGGACTTATCTGACTGCATTCTTGGAAACAGAGTATTCAGCAAGCCATTTCTGTTTGCTTCTCAAAACTTTGAACATGTTTCAGAATGTATGCATGTGTGGATATGTATAGTATATTTAGCTAACATTAATTGAGTACTCGATTATACCAGGTACTGAGCTAATCATTTTACCCCGGGAAGGCGGGTATTATTATACACATTTTATAGTTGAAGGGACTGAGGCCATCAAGAGGCTGAGGGACTTACCTAAAGTTGCATAGCCAGCCGATGACAGAACTGGCCTGCTGAGTTCTAAGCCCATATTTTCAGCCTGATTGCTATGTTGTTCTCTTGGTGAAGAAGGGACGCCCTGTCTACATCCAACTACGGCATTCTCAGAAGAAGCTTTCCAGCCTCTAAATTCTTAAAGATTACTTTATTTCCAACCAGAAAGCAAGTGCCCACATTTAGTTGCCTATTGTGGACAGACTCTAGCAACTCTAAAAGGAAAAAATAAGAATTCAGTTTTTGTCCCACAATAATTTCTTTAGTGTTTTTTCATCTATTTTTCAGAATCAAAGGAGATCTATAAGAAAGGAATAAACCTATCAAACATTGAAAGATCTAATTCCAATCCTTCTCCACCTCTTCCAAAAAACCGAAGAAGAGGGAATACTTCCAAACTCATTCTGTGAGGCCACTATTCCACTGATACCAAAATCAGACAAGGATAAGAGAAGAAAATAGCAGACGAATATTTTTGATAAACATAGATGAAAAATTCTCAATGAAATACTAGAAAACTAATACAGTGGTACATTAAAAGAATCATTGATCAGGATCAGGAGGGACACAAAAATAGCTCAACATACACAAATCAATAAATGTGATACACCATATTGACAAAATGAAGGATAAAAAATCACATGATTAGCTAAGTAGACACAGAAAAAAAACACTTGATAAAATTCAACATCCTTTCATGATGAAAACTCTCAACAAATTAGGTATAGAAGGAATGTATCTCAACACAATAAATATGAAGAGTTCACAGATAATATTCTATTCAAAAAAGTTGAAAGCTTTTGCGCTGAGGTCAGAAACAAGTGTCCATTCTGGTCATTTCAACTCAAGATAGTACTAAAAGTCTTAGCCACACAATTAGGCAAGAGAAAAAAATAAATGCAAGTGAATTGAAAAGGAAAAAGTTTAATTGTCTCTGCAGACAACATGATATTATATAGAAAACCTTAAGAACTCCAACAAAAAATTGCTAAAACTAATAAATGAACTCAGTAAAATTGCAGGACACAAAATCAACATACAAATATCAGTTGTATTTCTGTACACTAACAATGAACTATCTCAAAAATAAATTAATAAAATTCCAAATCAAATACTTAGGAATAAATTAAACTAAGGAAGCCAAAAACCTATACACTGAAAATGATAAAACATGTATAAAAGGAATTGAAGATGAAACGAATAATAAAATAGAAGAAAATACTTGCAAACTCTACATTTAATAAGGAGTTAATATCTAAAATATATAAGGAACTCATACAACTCAATAGCAAGAAAACAACCTGATTTTAAAAATGGGCAAAGGTCCTAAATAGACATTTCTCAAAAGAAATACAAATGGCCAACAAGAACATAAATAGGTACACAAAATCACTAGTCATCAAGAAAATGCAAATCAAACCCACAAGAAGATAGCACCTCATACCTTATAGGATGGCCATCATAGAAATGTCAAAAATAATATTGTTACTGAGTATGTGGAGAAAAGGAATCCTTTATACAGTGATGGCAGGAACCATTATAAAAATGGTAGAGAATTCCCCTCCCCCAAATTACAATAAGAACTATTATATGATCCAGAAACTCGACTTTTAGGTATATATCTAAAGGAAGAAAATAAAACTAGAATCTTAAAGAGATATCTGTGCTTCTATGTTCATTGCAGCATTGTTTACAACAGCCAAGATATGGAGCCTGGAGTGGTGGCACACACCTGTAATCCCAGTATTTGGGAGGCTGAGACAAGAGGATCGCAGGTTTGAAGCCAGCCTCGGCAACTTAGGGAGACCCCCAAAGAAAATTTTATTTTAAAATAAAAAATAAAATCAGACTGGGGGTGTAGCTTGGAGGTAGAATGAATCTGGGTTTAATCCCCAGTACCACACACAAACACACACAAAATTTAAGAGTCTGTTGACAGATGAATGGGTAAAGAAATTATGGTATTTATACAATGGAATATTATTCAGTCTTAAAGAAGGAAATCTCATTTGCAACGACACAGATGATATTGGAAGACATTATGTTAAGTGAAGTAAGTGAAACAAAACACACAGCAAAAGGCATGATATCACTTATATGTGGAGTTTAGACATATCAAACTTAAAGAGAAGTGAGTAGAATGGTGGTTTCCGGGGGCTAGAAAATGGGAAATACTGGCCAAAAGATACAAACTTTCAGTTAGAAGATGAATAAGTTCTAGAGCTTTAATGTAGTATGGTAAGTATAGTTAATAATAATATATTACATACTAGAAACTTGCTAAGAGAGTAGATCTTAAGTGCCTTCAGCCTTCCCCAAAAAGCTTTATTAAGAACCTGTGGAAGGTCATAAAATTGGAAGTGTCATCCGATTTGGATGTTGGGATCAACCCTTCAATGTTCTTTGTCTTGATTAGTCCCTGGAAGCTCTTTGGCAGCCAGCTTTTCTGTGCGTGGTCTTACTGCTATTTTGGTTTTGACTTTGCATTTCTACTTCTCCAGATAAAGTTAGTTACCCTGGCTTATCTTCTTATTAACGTTATTGACCCCACATCAGTGTCGTAGGCAGTCCTAGCCTCAGCACACTCATGGTGCAGAGAGGTGACTGCTGAGTGTTTGAGCGTGCCCGTACTCTGCAACCGACAACTTGGATTCAGCTCTTGCCTCTGCTAGTTATTAACTGGTTGATTGAGAGTTTGTTTCTTAACCTCTCAGTGCTTCAGAATCCTTTTCTACAAAATGGAAACAGCCATATTCATAGAATCTACTTTATAGTTTTGTTGTGTGATTGAGTTAATGTAAGTAAAGTACTATGAAGTGTTCTCCGCTCCTACTTCTGCTTTTGTGAAGTGTAACCTAGTGTACTTAGGCATTTGTGTGTGCTGCATAAATACCTCCTCATGCAGCATCTATAAACAACCCTCACTGCCGACCACCTTGGCTGCACCAGAAGTGCAGGCAAGCCACTCTACACCAGGTCACATCGGCAAAGATAATAAAGTTTCTCTAATCCAATTCTCATTTTACAGAGGAGGGAGCTTAGATCTCATCTACAGAGACGAAGCTGCTTCCCCCAGCTCACAAAGTTGATTGGTGGACAGTTCAAAGTTAATATTCCTTTGATTATATAAACACAATTTGAATGTTATTTTATTCTTATACTTTTAATAAAGTTCATGTTCATAAAACAGCAATAATAATGAACAATAAAACTATCCAGTCTTACTATGCTATCTCTCTTGTGAGACAGTTGACTGTGTTGTATTTTCTAATGCTAAATTTCTTGGAATATGTAATCAAAGGAAATAATTATATATACTTTTCAGATTTTCTTTACCACTCACTCTTAAAATTAATCTTTTATTGGTGCATTGTAATTGTGCATCATAGTCAGAGTCATAGTATTACATTTATATGTGCACACAACTTTAGTTGGTCTGTTTTCCTCCCCACACCTCCTTTCTCCCTCTGCCCTGTATATGACTGTGAGACTCACAGAGACACATTCATATATGCATGTAACATTATTTGATCTGTTTCCTTCCCCAAACCTTCCTTTTCCCTCCTCTCCTCTCCTCCTTCCCACAGTCCCTTTCTACTCCACTACTGGTCTCTCTCTCCTAATTTTTGTGAGGTTCTTTTTCTTTCCTATTTTCTCTTTAGCTTCCACATATGAGAGAAAACATGTGATCCTTGAATTTTTTAATCTGGCTGACCTCATTTAGCACGATGTTCTTCAGTTCCACCCATTTTCCTGCAAATGACATAATTCTGTTCTTCTTTATGGCTGAGTAAAACTCCATTGTGTGTATATACCATATTTTTTTATCCATTCCTAGGAACACCTAGGTTGGTTCATATCTTGGCTATTATGAATTGTGCTGCTATAAATATGGGTATGTATGTAACACTATAGGATTCTAACTTTAATTCTGTTGGAAAGATACCAGAGTGTTCGCCACTTTTTTTATTTGTGTTTTTTTTATTGGTGCATTATAGTCTCACATCTTAATGTAGTTCATAGTGATAGTGACATCCATGCACACAGGACTTGATGAGCTTCGCCACTTTTTAAAGTTCTTGGTACTAGGATGCAAAGTGAAATAGCCCTCTTACCCACATCTCCCTGGGTCTGATACAAGGTCAGACTCACTTGTTATTACATGAATGTGGAAGAGAAAAGTAGTTCTGTAGTTTATGGTTCATGAGGAAAAAATGTTAAATCTTGTGCCCCAAGTCTCAGGACAGGAAAATGAGCCGAAACTCTCTAGTGATAATCCTTCCTGACCATTATTTCCCGAGAGACTCTAAATTGTTCCCATGTCACACTCAATTTACTTTCATAATCATCACTTTTATGTCCATCTTTATTCTTCATTTTGAAAATTAAGATACTGATTTCCAGCACGGGTTCCTTTTTAAATGTCTTATTAAACTCTAGGGTCTATCTTCCAACTGATTTGTAAAATGATCTTAAATAGAAATAGTTTTAATGTTTGTAGCCACATTTAATTTTAAGGGGCAGGAAATTCTAGCTCCTGTGAGAGGTTCTTCATTGATTGTTAGTTATAAAGCTGGCTAAAGTAGGAAATGTAAAGTCAAATCTTAAAGATGATCAATTGCAATAATTTTGTATTGAAATTGCAGAACACACTAGCCTAGTTCCCCAGTTTCCCTGGAGTAAGCAAATTTTAAACCCATGATCTCAGCTCTGACACCCTTATCATAAGGGACATGTGGCTTCTCATTGATGCCTGAAATCTGTAGTCATTTTTCAGGTGAGTGTTTTCCAAATTTGGTTGATTTTCAGTTCATGGGTTCCTTGACTCCACCTGAGATTTGCTGAATCAAAAACAGCAGGAGAGAGAATTAGGAATGTACCTCTTTCACAAGGACTCCAGGTATTTCTGGGAGTCCACCAGGTTTGAGAAGTTCTGCTTTAATTTAAGACTTCTGTTCTGTTACGCAGGGCACATCTCTGGCAAACTGAAGATACTTAAGCTCTTTAATGAGTTGTTTATACCTGATCTTATGTGATCCTATCCATGTCTGAACCTATGTGATCTATCCTGGGAACAATCTGAAGCAAGAGCTATAACACCACTGAGAAAATGTCCCAAATACTGCCCAATAGGGCCTTATGCTCACTTCCCACACCAGCAGAGTAGGAGGAAACTAAACATTTCTGCAAGGAAGATGCTCCTGGCACCTCCACAAAATGCTTCCTGGGGTAGAAATGACTGGGCCGGTGAGAGTGTACATACTTTTATTTAAGTTTATAGTAAAGTAGAGGCTCCATTTTTGGAAAAAAATGCAAATTAACATTTATTTATGTATTTATTTTGTGGTGCTATAGATTGAACCCAGGGGCATTCTACTTCTGAGATACACTCCTAGCCCTATTTAATTTTTATTTGGAAACAGGGTTCCATTAGGTTACTGAGAGCCTTTCTAAGTTGCTGAGCCTAGCTTCAAACCTGTAAGTCTCCCGTCTCAGCCTCCCAAGTACTGTTATGTATGTTTTAAATGCACTGAGGATATGAGAATCTTACCTTTTGGATACATTACACTCTAAAAATGATTTTTCCTTACCTTTAAAAAAATCACAATGCAAAATGGCTACTAGTGTATTCTAGTGTATCATTTTCTAAACTTGTATTGCATTATAAATTGAAGTTCAAAGCCTATGTTTCCCTTTAGTGACTGTAGCAACCCAGAGTGTTGGCTTCCCTTGGACTAGGTCTAAGAACTTCTCAATACTGGAATGGGAGGATCAATATCATAGTAGAGAATCCAGTGCAGCCTTTTTCAATAATAAACAAATATATGAACAATCACACAAACATTAAGCATCTGTGTCCATGTCTGTGCTACTAGAAGAACATCTCCATCATATCTGGACTTTTCATAATAGTATAAAACCAGAATTACTTGCACATTATATGTAAGAGCTTCATTAAAAATAATTTACAGTGGTGTATTTTTTTAAAATCATGATGCAAGCATATGTTGTTAAATTTTATCTGATTATATATAAATCTAGGAACTTAAATAGGTTACAAAATAATCAACACCAGTGCAAGCCTCATAGTCCATGAGCCTCCTTAAAGTCCATAGTCTTTAAATTATAAAGATTTATTTTGTGTGTGGGGGCATAATGGGAATTGAACCCAGGGGCATTCTACCTCCAAGCTATACCCGCAGTCCTCTTTTATTTTTTATTTTGAAACAGGGTCTCACTAAGTTGCTGAGGGTCTCGCTAAGTTGCCGAGGCTGGCTTTGAATTTGAGTTCCTCCTGTTTCAGCCTCCCAAGTACTGGAATAACAGGTGTGCACCACCATGCCCAGCAAGATTCCATTCTTTTTATTTGTACTAGGTGTTGAACACAAGGACATTCTACCTCTGTGATATACCCCCAGTCCTATTTTTATTTTTTTATTTTGAAACAAGGTGTTACTAAGTTGCAGAAGGCCTCATTAAGTTGCTGAGGCTGCCATCTTCCTGTCTCAGTCTCCCAACTACTGGGATTGTAGGCTTGTACCACCACTCCTGGCTGCAAGCAAGATTCCATTCTTTATGTCTTTTTGTTTTCTCTCTTTATTTTATGATTTATAGTGCCCTTTGAATTATACAAGACATTTAACAATATCAAAACATAGAGCTGAATTATAAACTAATACCACTAAGATCACTTGAGACAATATGATGAAGAATAAATAGAAAAATGGATGAATAGATAAATAAATAGCTGGATGGATGTTAAGCAGGAGAGAGACACAATCTACTTTATATTTCATAAGATTATTATATTGTTTTTTGTGGAAAATGGACTAAAAAGTATGATAAGACTAATAATAACAATGAAAAACAGCTGTTAAAGAGTGAAGCAGTGTCCCTTAAATTTTATGGCATAAGGGTTTTTGTTTTTTTTTTTTTTTTGCTGTACTGGGGATCCCCGGCCATATTTGTTTTTTGTAATTTATTTTGAAACCGGGTCTCACAAAGTTGCGGAGGGCCTCACTAAGTAGCTGAGGCTGGCTGCGAACCCAGATCCTCTGGTCTCTGCCTCCCAAGTACTGGGATTTCAAGCATGTGCCACCATGCCCGGCTTTATGGCATAAAGTTTTAAGGAAGAGGAACTTGTGGTGGCCTCATCGTCTGGCAACCTTCTCCTGTACTCTACAGATGTAAGGACAAGTGTCTGTGTTTTGCGTCTCTTGTTAGATTCCGCAAGCTCACACAGCTAATTAGTGATGTATACAGGCTTTTAACACAGTTTTCTTCAACTCTAAATTCACGGTACTATGTGCATGTGTGTTTGTGTGTGTTGAATCTTATATACATTCTTTAATATTTTAATCAAAACATAAGGATTGTAAAGCTGTTAATATCAGCAACAAATAAATTATTACTTGAACCCATTGCAAAAAAAGAATGAGGTGACTACATATCATAAATTTTAAAAAGTAGCATGACTCATTAAAATAAACAATGAAAATCATAGCATCAAATGCTCACATTAACCTGAGTTCAGCAGTTATTAATGTGAACCATATAATGTTAAGTAAAAATATATCTGAATGTATAATGGAAAATAAATAATATTTATGAAGAGGTTTTTCTCTCTGATCAAAATTAAAAGTGAAAAGGCTCTCACTAGGTGTGAATCTCTTAGTGCTCAAGATATTTAAGAAAAATTATGTCCCTGTCTGAAGAAGCTGAGAAGCACCTACTGCACCATTGATCTATTTGCTCTATAAAATTGTGTGAGCAATGCCCTTTGCTGAGCAGAATTATGTTATGGAAATATCATTATTTTTATCATGAATATAATTATTCAAAGTTAGTCTTTCAGTCATGACTAATTTTGTACTATGGTGACTCATATGTCTCAGCATTAAATAAGGAAACATGTACTTTACAATTTTTAAAGATAACTAAAGCTAAAGATTTGCATAGTTAGCCTTTAGTTATATTCCTGTTCACTCAGGTATGCTGAACTAAATATTATGAGTACAAGATATGATTAATTTTTATTATTTAAAAGGGAGAGGTATGACCATGAACCATCTCTGTACTGTTCGCTCTCGCATTTAGTTTCTCCAATTTGAAGCCTTGTCTCTGTTGCTAAATTACCAACATCATGACTCAGAGTCACACACACTGACCTCAAAACCAGTTCATACATCTGTAGCTCTAACGTAAATGAGCCCTGTTGACTGTTCTTTCATGCCCTGACATATAAGGCTGTCCCCAAACAAAAGAACAACACCGATTCCCACTACCCCAGTAGAAACACTGCCTCATGTGGGAGGGGTTTCCCACAAATCTGTGAAGCTGATAGGGTCTCAATTTCTTAGAGCCTTGCTGAAAGACAGAACAAATTTCACTGGCTTCTATACCTCCAAAGGTAATGGAGAGAATGGAGACAGATGATCAAGAGTTTATAGTCATCAACAACTCCCTGTTAATTTAGTGGCACCTCAACTCTATAGGAAGAGGACATGCTGGGGTCCCCAGAGTTAGGCTCCAAGGGCACTAATGGCTATATGTGTCTGGTTGTCATAGAGCATCAGGGCTGACACTTAAAAATTCAAACCACAGGAAACAACCAATATTTCTTCCCTTTGTTTAATATGCAGCATAATCATGTTTCCATCAATGATGGGCCACAGATAACCACAGTGGTTCCATAAAACTATTATAATGGAGCTGAATTCCTATTGCCTAGTAGCATCAAAGCAATCATATGTTTAGATGCACAGCTACTTACCATTGTATTACAATCACCTATGGTCAATATAGTAACATGCTGTACAGTTTTGTAGCCCAGAAGCAATAGTCTATACTGTATAGCTTAGGTGTGTTATAGGCTATACCCCTGTAACTTTGTGAAACTACACTCTATATTTGAACAACGATGAAATCATTTAATGGCTCATCTCTCCAGAACATATCCCTGTTGTAAAGGAATCACATCTGTATTTCTATTTAATCAGCGGGATTTAGGTGAAATCCCAGCTTTGTCACTTACCTATAACAATTGACTCAAGTTCTCTTGCATAACATAGAGGTAATAATAATACCTGCCTGTCTTACTTGGCCCACTAGATTCTGGCCATCACAGAACCTGCACAAAACAAATGTTCAATAAATGTTAGCTTCTATTTTAGCACAGAGAGAATATTTCACTGGAAAGGTCATTCTCCTATCTCATTTTGATTTAAATTTCAGAAGGATTTTTTGGTTCACAAAAGGTGATGAGATTATAACAGAGATTTTAGAATATATCTTGCAATGGATGAAAGCCACTGTGGTAACATTGGATTTGTGCAATGACTTCCATAGTGGGAAATATTTTTAAGAATGGCTGTTGACAAACTGACTTCTGTTGCTTTAGTGAAGAACCTTATCAGTAAAGTTAGGATTATGGTGACTATTTGCTTAAGTCTGTTTTGAATAACAGCCTCACTACACCAATATGAGTATTTATAATAGGGTTAAGACTACACATGTAGAAATTATTAAACAGGAAAATAGCAATTTTACATCTGCAGGTGGCTCTGTGGTTACAGGATTTCCCTTTCTTTCAGACTCATTAATGGGATCTATTGTACAATGACTCAATCCATTCTATCCCATTTTGGAATCATTTCTATGGACTGCTTAATAATCTAGCAAAACTATGTTTGCTCAGGCAAGAAATAGGAAACCTTTTGGTGGAAGAGTGGTAAGTGTTTTTGGAAATGTGATTTTGTCCAACTCTCCAATACACTGATAATGAAGTATGTCAACGTACTCAAAAATCACATGGGGGACTGGTAGGGCAAGACCGAGGTTGACTCTCAGATCTTCAGACCATTAGTTCAGGGAGTGTCTGCCCTAGACATCCTGTTGCTTCTGGTTTAGTGTGCCCAAGTTGTATCAGCCCAGAGTGGCAACCCTTACCAGGTTGCACAATCCCGAACCACATTTACTTGATTGCTGAGACCATGACTGTCAAACTCTAATCCTCGCAGAGTAGAGGGAGAGTCACTCTACCAGCATTTGTAGAGGCAATCTCTAACTCCCATGCATTCTCACTTTCTCCCTCCTCACCCACACATCATCCTGGAGCTCCTTTTCTGTTGTCATAACCCCTTCCCTTTCCCTTCTACTGTAGGTCTGCCTTCAGTCTGACCTGCTCTCTCAATTCCAGCTCCTTCCCTATGGCCCTTCTTCTCTCCAGGATTGGGTCAATGTTTCTCCACCTGGCCTGTTGGTGGCCAAGGCAAATCTGATTGGAAACAACATTGAGAGACAGTAGAGGGAAACTGGGAAAGATAAAGGAAGAGAAAACTTTCTAACATGTCATCTTCAGAAAACACCCGAGAAGGAGCACAAGTGTGTCTAGATGCTATGTGTGAGTGAAGTAAGCAATCTCATCTCCTGCCCACCCTTTCCCCATTCCCCTGGCCCAGAATCTGTGCTCACCATGGTGCTTCTTCTCTTCTCCCTCATATCCCACCATGACACTCACATATCTCCACTCCTCGCAGGTGCCCTTGCCCCAGGCAGGTAGACCAGGTGCAAGGCCACAGCATAGAACAGGGCCACATATCACACTGTGAAGTAGACATGTTCCAGGCATCTCAACACAGGACTGAGGATCTATTTGTACCAAAGCAAGTGCTCAGCATCATGCAACACACCAAGATCCTGCTGAGGACGCCAGCACAGCTGTGGCACAAGAAAGCAAAAGAATACATCTCCTTCTAGAATCCACTTATACAAAATGTTTGCAATCAGAAAACTTAAGGGTTATTCTGATTTGGGGATGTAGTTAAATTATGTGTCATTTTGAAAACACAATCATCAGATTATGCAGAGCATCATCTTTTTCTGCATAATCTTTGCAGTAGTAGTTAATATATGCTACAGTTTGGAAATGTTTCTTTGGGTAGACCTGCAGACCAACCTCATGTAAAACATTATCTACTTGGAAAAAATTCATTCTGAGCTCTAAACAATCAATTTACAAATTTGCCAAACCATTAAAAGTTAAAGACTACTTCTAATCTGTAAGATATTTTATCTATTCAATGTAATGACTTGAATTACTCCAAAAGATAGCTTATAACCTACTTTTCATATCTTTTTTGTGTGTGGTATTGGGGATTGAACCCAGGGGCATTCTACCTTAGAGATACACCCCCGAGCCCTATTTTATTCTTTATTTGGAAACAGGGTCTCATTAAGTTGCGGAGGGCCTCACTATAAGCAGCTGAGGCTGGCCGAGAACCTACGATCCTCCTGTCTCAGCCTCCCAAGAACCGGGATTACAAGTGCGCCACCACGCCCAGCTTACTTTTCATATGTTAAGTGAAAAAGTTAGTAATAATGATAAACATCTATTTGAAACCAATGGGAGGAAATACTATCTTTCACTTACATAAAGTTTATTGTTGTACAAATACATTTCATATCTTTAGAGTTGTATGGTTCTCATTCAAAAGCAACTATTCCCTTTAACAAATAAGGCTCTAAAAACCCCATTCCCCCAAAAAAACACTCAATTTTAATGGCTTTTGTTTTGAAAACTATTTAATATGTGAAAGCCCATGCAATTAATTAACAGAACTATTTTTAAGGTTTAGGTTCCAAGGTTACCTTCTATAATTTTCTTTTCATACTAAAGATGTATGGAATTAATTAAGCTAATAATTGTTTTTTTAAATAATTGAGAGGTAAGGTGTTCTTTGATCTTATCATTTGAAACGAGTTGATGACAGATGGCAGGAAGATGTCATGTCTGCACTCCTCGTTCCAGTGATCCTGGGAGCCCATCTAATGTATTTATGTATTAATGGTTCCAACAACTTGTATAGTGCATAAATTTCCTCTGTAGTTGCATGTTATTTTGAATGTAGAGTCTAAAGTGCTCTGCTAGTCTCTACCTTACATAATTCTATGATCACTTTAAATTTAATAAGAAGAAAATTGGCTTCATTACAACTTATTTGCATCACAAAACCATGATTGATTCTTAACATGATATCAAATGGTTTTCTAAAAATTTGTTGAAACAAAAGATTAGAACCTCTGTATGACTCAGCTACACTACTCCTGGGTATCTTTCCAAAGGAATTGAAGTCAGAATATTACAGTAATACATACATACCCATATTTATAGCAGCACAAATAGCAATAGCCAAACTATGGAACCAGCCTAGGTGTCCATCAACAGATGAATAGGTTGCAAAACTGTAGATATACACACAGTGTAATTTTACTCAGCCATTAAGAAAATAAAATTATGCATTTTCAGGAAAATGGGTGGAACTAGATAATATTATGCTAAATGAGACCAGCCAGTCTCAGAAAGCAAAGGGTCTTATGTTTTCTCTCATATGTGGAAACTAGAAAGAAACTGGGAAACAACAGACTTCAAATAAATGAGGAGAGATACTAGTAGAATAATGGAAAGGGACTTGGGAAGGGATTTGGGGTAGGGAGGGAGGAGATTTAATGAAGGAAACAGTTAAAACAATCCTATGTACATTCACGAAGGTATCAATACCAATTTTAATATTATGAGTGGAGTGGAGGAGGGTACAGGCGGGGTCCAGAGGGAAACGCGCAGAGTGCTGTGCACATGTGTGTTTCCATCACACTAAAGCTCATTATGATATGTAGTTACAATGCACCAACAAAAGTATGTTGAAAACTCAACAGTAAAAAAGTAGAAAAGATTTAAATTTTAATAGAGGTGTTTGAGAGAGAGAGAGAGAGTGTGTGTGTGTATGTGTGTGTGTGTGTGTGTGTGTGTGTGTGTGTGTGTACCTCTGGTAAACTTCATTCTAGTAATTAATTTGTATGTCAGATTGTTAGATTTAGAACAAAGTTGAGAATTCAAAGGTGGGCAAAAATACACCCCAAAATGAGTGGCCTTATAGCCATAGCTTTTTTTTTTGTCAGAGGGACCCATTAACTTGCCTCCTTCAGTCATTCAGTCCTCCAGGTGTGAGCACTACTGTACTAGGAATGGGCTCCCCTGTCCTCAAAAAGCTAACTGTCTTCAGTTAGCCTCAGAGCTAACTGAGGAAATAAATGAGAACTAATAATCAGGAGAAAATATTAAATTTATATCATAAAAATATGTATGAGGAAATAAATGGGAACAAATAGTTATGATAAAATGTTTAAGTCATACAATAAAACTATATAATATGTGTATATATATATGTATATATATATATATATATATATATATATATATATAAAATTATAAGAGCACATAGGAGGAATAGTTAATTATGCCCAAAGAAAGCATTATGGAGGGGAAATTTAAATTAAAGCTTCACTAATGAGTATGCATTCAGAAGAGGAAGAGAGAGTTGAAATTTCAAGTCAGGGTAAGAATGTAGCACCAGGTTTTATGCTCAGAAAAGGGCAAAGAATCTATGTGGCTTAGCTCTGGGGTGGATGCATGCAGTTGGGGTAAATAAAGTGAAGCATTCTCACCAGATTTTCGTTGAGTGGCACACTTAGGGCATTCTCAGGACAAAGCCCTGTCTTATGTATGAAAAGTAGATTTGCTTCCTGTCCTCCAAGGACTTGCATTCAGATGAGGAAACAGTATGTAAGGTGTTAGCTGACCAGCCTGGGCAGGGGGTGTACAGGATTGGGGCATGGAAGGAGACTGATGCCTGGAGCAACACATACAGCTGAACTCACCTCACTGACCCTAAGGACTCACTGCTTCCCTATACACTACAATCATTCATATTCATCATGTCACTCTGAGTCATCAAGAAAAATTACATCATAGAATTTTATTTTCAGAATAGAACTTAGAGGTCATCACATCCCCTCCATCCCAAATCACACAGAAGATCTACCTTCTCCTTTTTTGCCGAAAGTGAATTTTAGTATTTGTGAGGCAGTTCATTTACTCTCATTTTAGACAGCTCCAAGGATGTAAAATTCTCCATATGTTGCACTGAAATCTGCCTCCCTGTTAATTTCCTACTGCAGAGAGTTTCTGAGAAAATGGAATAAGAGTATTATCTTCTATTCTTCAGACCTTGGAGTTCTATTTGATATTTGAGAAGGGACTAGAAAAATATACCTGCAGGCACTTCCAGCCCTGTAAGATCTCTGATGTGCAAAGAATACCCCCTACAGGTACCACATCACTTGTGCTAGACCTGACTGCAAATAAGATAGGCTGCAGCCATGCCAGGTTCCCCAGTAATGATCTCCTGGCAAATTTACAAATAGAATTCACAGGCTGATGTTTTCCCTCCTCAGGGATGCAAAACCAGTATGCCAAAATGACACACAGCCAGTCTAAGGCCCATCCTAAATTTCATCTAGTATAATTTATAAACAAGTAAAAAGACTGCAAAGCTCTTCCTAAAATAACAGTGGAGCTCACCCACAGCAGAATCTCCTTACATGACAGGGGAGGGGTGAGATATGCCCTTAAGTTCTACCTTCAGTAAAAGAACTGGGCTTAACTATACCTATTGGTTACTTACTAAGCTCAAATTTTTCCTAATTCTAACCAACTTAAAGATTCTCTTTATTTTCATGTGTCTGCATTCATGGATCTTCTGTTTATGACATAGTTTTGTTCTACTCTTTGAAAACTCCACCTCTGTTGCTTTCAGAACTCTATTCTTCCTTCCATGTATCTTAAATCCTTTCCACTACCTTTTTGTTTCTCAGGAATGTGCCTTCCTCCTCCATGGAAACCACCTCTGTGGGCCAGGTTGGTTCCTCAGACAGTTTATTAATACTTGAGTCTATATAATTTGTTAAGCACTGAGCTAGGGTAAAAGGATAAACAAGGAAACTTAAATCCTTGCTATCAGGGGGCTTACTAGTCTAATGATAGAGGTAGATAAGTATACAAGTGTTATGGTTAGATACAGAATGTCCCCTGAAGAGCTCATGCTTTAATGTTCAAAGTTGATATAATTAAGTCATGAGGGTTGCAATGGATTTACTGGGTGGTAACCTAGGCAGGTGGGATGTGGTTGGAGGATGTGGGTCCCTGGGGGTGTGGCCCTAAGAACTGTGCTTAGGTCTTTGAATCCCCTTCCTTGCTCTCTTGCTTCCAGCCTCCATGATGTGAGAACAGAGCCCTTGCTCTCCATCTTCTGCTTCCTGCCACCATGTCTTGAGCTCTGCAGACCTGAACTGAATTGGTCTAAACCCTGAAATATCCAAAAACTGTGAGCAAATAAATCTGTCTTCTTCTAAGTTGTGTGGTCAGTTGTTTTGGATTATATCGGTAAAAACACAGACCAAGAAAGCAAGCAATTTTGAGGGACTGTGAATATTGAGGAAGATCAATGGATATTGAGGATACAGGATACGATAAGGACCTATAGAAAGAGAAGTTACCTGGAATGTTTTCTAGAGGAAGAAGTGGAGACCTGAGCATTGAAAGAAGTTAACTGCATGAAAGGATGCATTTGAGAGGGAGCAGCAGGAACAATGTGGTTTATAAGTCCCAGAGATTAGAGAGCAGGATACATTCAGAAAACTGGTAGAAGTACCTTGAGGTTGGAACATGAAATGGGATGGATCAAGCAGTGAGAGAGGAAGCAGACAAGTAAACAAGAGAAAACTTGCAAAGAGCTCTGTGAGCTGTGTGAGCCATGTTAAGGGGTCTGGGCTTTGTGTCAGGAGTCTTGTGATTTTATTAAAGGGTTTTAAGCAAGTGGTAATATGATCAGCTATGGTAACAGAACACTGGCTGCATTGAGAAAAAAAAAGAAAAAGTATTTCAAAAGCCATATTGGAATCTGGAAGGCTAGTAAGAAGGCTGTAGTAATGACACAGAGAGAAATGGTGACCTAGACCAGGTTGTGGTGGTAGAGTTGGAAAGAAGTGGTTGGACTGGAGATACATTTAAGGTATGTAATCAGGAGGTCCTCATGCTGGATTTAATGTTGAGAGCGATGCAGATTTGAAGGTGACTGCCAAGTTTCTGACTTGGTAACTGGGTGGGTAGTGAAGGTGCGGTTGGAAAGATAGGAGAAAGAGTATACTTGGGAGGGTGTCAGGAGTTGAGTTTGCAATTGTTAAATGTAAAGTGACTTTGGGATATTTAAGAAAAATACACAGCAGATAGCTGGATATATAGAAATGGAGTTTAAGAGTTCAAGGCTTGAGATGAATACAGTCTTAACTATAATTGAAGCTTTGGGATTAATTGAGATCACCAGGGATACTGTGGAGCGAGAGGAGAGCTGAGTGCGAAAGAACAGCAGGTAAACAGTAAGAAGAGGACTTCACAAAGGAGATCAAGCTGGACGAGCTCATAATTTAGGTGAAAAACCAGATGAATGAGGTTATGGAGGGCAAAGGCAGAGAGTTTCAAGGAAAGAACATTCAACAGAGTTGATGCTTGCAAGACCATTATGATAAAAATTGAAAAGTATCATCTTGACTTGTTTCATGGACTCCGTATTAAAAGGGAAGAGAATGTAGTGTCAGGGCAGGACTTATTTTTTTAATGTTTTTATACTTTTATTGGTGCATATAGTCTCACATCATAATGTAGTTCATGGTGATAGTGACACACATGCACACAGCAGTTGGTGAGTTTTCCCTGGGAAGGAAGGTGTCTTAGTCCACTTCATGCTGTTATAACAGAATACCAAGGACTGAGCAATTGATCATGAACAGAAATTTATTTATCAGTTCTGGAGGCTGGAAAGTGTGAGGTCAAGGTGCCAGCAGTTTTTTTTTTTTTTTTTTTTTTTTGTCTAGTAAGGGCTTGGTCTTCCCTTCCAAGGTAGCACCTTGAAAGCTGCCTCCTCTAGAGGGGAGAAGCATCATTCTCCAAATAGCAGCAAAGAGGAAGAGCCAAGAGAACCCACTTCTGAAGTACCCCTGTTAAAGGCATTAAAACCACTTCTGAGAGTGAAGCCCTCATGGACTAATCACTTTCTGAAGGTCCCACCTCTTAATACTGTTATAACAATAAGAAAATTTCCTGAGTCTTGAAAAAATATTTAAATCATAGCAGAATGTTTTAAAATTTAAAAAAAATTGTTCTAATGGAAAGGGCTATTTGAATATATTTAAATGCTGCATGGAAATAGCCAATAGAAGAAGATATTAAAAATGCAAAGGAGAGAGATATAAACAGATGTGAGAGGAGGAGGAAGGATGGAACATAAATCATTAATTAAGGAATTGGAAAGTAGGAGGAATATTTCATACATCTTAAACATCAAAACCACGTTATCCTCTGGTCAAGTATTTTAAGAGACTGATCTCTGATAGTCTTGTGAATAGCACATTCATAATAGTTTCCATTCCATTTTACTATGGAGAAAATTGGTTATAAGAATAAGAGACCAGCTACTGAAGAATGGGGCTATGATGTAGTGTGGATTCATATTTTAGGTACTTGTGGTCTCACTTTCTTCATCACTGGAATGGAAATAATATCTTCAGACAATAAGTAGGTAAGCCAGTCGACAGCATAGAGTTTGGTAAAACAAAAAATATCAACTTGTTAATTTTGGGGTGTGCAATTTCCAAAGACAAATGTTGTCTGAGAGCTTCTTGACTTTATCAAAGCAATGCATCAAATGAAATAGATTAAATTTGTGAGTAGGAAAACTAGATATTGCAACAATGAATATTTTTACCAGATTAATGTATAGTTTTAGGGAAACTTCAATTTTAAAGTGACAAAATAACCATGTGGATATAGCTACATATTTTTTAAGAGTGACTAGAAAGCTGTGGTTCTTAAAATAATGTATTTATGAAAGAAGAACAGGCAGTGTGATCAATAGAGCCTGATAGAGTATAACAGAGCCCTCCATGTGCACGTGCGTAAGTTTACATAACGGTGATAATAATTGTAATAATAATTGTTGACACCTTTCAATTTATTCTGTGTGGCAGGTAGTACCTTAAGTGTTAAGGACATGTATTAACTAATTTAATCCTTATAACAACCTTGAGAGATAGATAATGATGATTTTTGTTGTTTTATATATTGTGCTCACTTCATGCCAAAAGAGGCATTACTAATAAATGGTATATTATAGCTAGAACAGCCTATGATAGCCTGATTCTATTAAGCATTTAGTTCAATTGACTTTACTTGTTCCGACACCATCCTATAAAAGAGCCTGTTAATTGTCCTCTTAGTAACAGCACTGCTCACCTCTGTGCCCCAACTGAGTTTTAATAGGACACATGGCTATTTCCCTAGAGACTACATTTTCCAGCCTCCCTTGTAGCTAGGGTGGTCATATTACAATGTTCAGGGAAACTGGATGTGAGAAGAGTATTGTGTGATATTCCTTGTAGCCATTTTAAAATAAAGACACATCCCTTCCCCCACCTCACTCCCATATTCTCTCTCTTGTCCCCTTGCCTTGGGCCGGAAGATGTTCATGTTTGTGAGACAGCTCCAACCTGGTGGAAAAGAGGACAAGGGAAATCCCTGAAGATAATAAGCTGCCACCACAACAGGAATCTAGGTCCCTAGATGGTTTCCTGGGTCAGGGTACCCCATATTGGACTGTTATGTAAAAGTCATGGTATTCTGGGGTCCCTATGATATAAAATATTAGCTTGTATTCTAAGTAACACAAGTAATTGATAGTCAATCTTCTAATAATTAATTGGCTTCCAATATTGTTTTTCCAATAGAGAAAGAATTAGCATTTTAAGGATTGCTATCCCTGTAGCAGCTAGTAATCATTATTAATTAATAAACTGACACTTTGGTTATGATTTTTTTCATGTGATTGTGCTTCTGGAGAAGGATAAACTGGTCTTACAAATGTAATTGTGCCAAGTTCAGAAAATCATATATAAACATGGTTATTTTCAGTCTGTCTATGAGTACTGAGTATCTCAAGAGGTAGGCACAAATAAGAGGTAGAAACAAAATTTAGTTTTTCATTCTGCAAGACTGAGGGACAGACTGCACCATAATTTTAAAAAAATCAGTAAGTGATCTCTTAAGAGACAGGAGACTCATCTTCCCTTGATAGATCTTCCCAGTTGAATTTCCCAAAGGATTACATATGCCACTGAATAGCTAATCATGAGGCCAATTGCAACTTATTTGAGTTTCTAAGTAAAAAAAGCAGGAACAAATAAAGATAATATTGTGTTATTTTAAAATTCCAAGATAGTGGCACATGCCTGTAATCCCAGCACTCAGGAGGTTGAGGCAGAAAGCTAACTTGAGTTCAGGAGTACAGAACCAGACTGGGCAACATAACAAGACCCTGTTTCAAGCAAACAAACAAAAACTCCACTATAAATCATTATTTGACAACAAAGGCAAGATTATAATTGGCCTGATTCTCTGAATACATATTATTATTTTCAATATCCTGAATTTCGCTCTGTGTTGTGAGCATTAGTTTCTTTTCCTTTGGATTCTTGTTTTAACTTGTTCTTCTTAGGTGTCTTCCTATTGGGTAGACTACATGGGTGAGGGAGAAGTTATCTGTGTCAATTTTTAGTGATAATAAGGCAATGTGCTTTATTTGGCAATAAAAGCTGGACAGCAGCTGGCAGTATAAATTCATTTTAAAATAGTCTTGGCAAACAATCGGATCCAACCTCCATAGCAAAACTTGAGCAGACTTCAAATGGCTGCTTTGGGGCCCACTGAAAATTTTGATGTTCTAAATTACTCTTCTTAGGATTCACATGTTGTGAGACTTTGTGAGAGTTTGGAGTGTGGCAGTATTGACTATGGAGGGACCCAAGAATATGGCAAACTAAGGTCTCTTCTTCCTCTTAGTACACTTAAGAACAAGACTTTTGATGAAATGATTGCATTACTCGAGAAGCTCCATCAATCACTGCTCAGATGTTTAAATATTACAAATGGGGCATTGCAGCTTGCATTGAAGAGTTTCACCATCTGTCTCAACAAAAAGCATTTGGGGATTTTTTTAGATGCTGTGTAATCTTCTATTATGTGGGATTTCCCACAAAGGACTCTTATTTGCTTCTCAACTGAACTACATTAGATAATTTTAATGATCCAGGGAAAGGATCTAGCAAAAGAAATTGCACTGCTAATTTTCTCAAATCAAAAAGCTGTCTTCAATATATGGTAATGCTCTTACCATTTGGGTGAGCAAAGCAGAGACATATTCATTTGAGAAAACCAAACCCTGATTATTTTGTAGAGAATTACATTGGTGCTCTGCTTGAAGAGTCATGGAAGTTGGAATACAGATGCTTGCAGAGCGGACCATTCAAAATCCAGCAGAATGAACAGCAGTGCCCCAAACTTGGTAGTTATTATTTATATTACAACAAAAAGCAACAAATCCCCACACGAGGCTTCAGTATTTTGCAACAATATTTATTGATGGCTGTGAACTCTGAACCTAAAATAGAATCAAGTCAGCTCTGCATTATTGACTAAGTCAGCTTTTAGAATTTTTATTTTCAAATCATCAGTTGTTAAGTTACAAAAACCCATGTTTTTCTTTAAGATTAAAATCTTAAGGAAGTTGCTGAGAGCTTTGCTGTGAGCATACAATATGTTTTCTTCACAAGGAAGCTTCAGTTTGTTAAACTAAGAACACAATACAAAAGGCTTTTGGAAATAACAAAGATTCCCCAGATTGCTGGGAGGGCGAGAGGCATTTTATGCCAGTCAAACAACAGGTCTACAGGAAATTGTCGATATATTTCCCAAGAGATTCTTTGAAAAACTGGAAACCTGCTATAAAGAGTGAACCAGTATCATTGTGCTCATCCAGTCCAGTCATTCTACCAATTTGAATACTAGAAATTGATTTTCGTATAAAAATGCATATTGTATTTAACTAAACTGTGCTCAAGCTAGTCACATTTACCTGGTGAGCTGCACCAACAGTTTGGGAGATGAAACTTCTCTGAATGCAGAGGTGAAAGAGAAGTTCAAATAAGTTTTCCCACTCTCAAGAAAATAAGGTCCTTTCCAGAAAAATGGAGCTTGACTAACCATCAAAATGCAGATGGTTTTTAAAGTGTGACCTTCTGCCAAAACAACCAGAAGGCTCACAGGCTTCAAAAAAAAGAAAGGCTGAAACTGTCTGCCTGCTACATGCCAGGCAGTGTGATACATAAACACTTACATAATTACTACATTTAATCCTCAGAATGATCCTATGAGGCGGAAACTATTAATGCCATTTTTCCCTAATATACCACAAACCAAATGTCAGTAAATATTGGCTAGGCAGTAAAAATGTCTTCATACAATTTTATCTGAAAAGTTAATATAGCAGAACTCTATACAATCACCCATTTTAGCAGACTGAAGGCTAAAAAAAATTTATCACTGAATTTGTAACTGTGCTCATTGAGTTTTGTTTGATCTCTAATCCCTACTTCTTCCCCTCCCCCCAATCAAGGACTCTGATCTCCCCATGCCAGCTCAAGCCCACACTCATCCCTAGGACTGTTTCTGGGATTGATTGAACAGGTTTTAGGAAGGTAGCCTCAAATGTGGGTGTGGTAGACAGAAAAGTGCACCCCTTGACCTGATATTTAAATCCTGATCTTCAAAACCTGAGAATAGGTTACCTCCTGTGGGCAAAAGGGACTTTGCAGATGTGTTTAGGGATTGTGAGTTCAGAAGGTTATTCCAGATGATCCAGGTGTGCCAAATAGAATCAAAAGGGTCCTGTGACAGCTGGACAAGTCAAGGGAATGGATTCTCTCCTATCCCCTACAGAAGGCCTGCAGTTTTGCTATCACCTTCGCTTCAGGACTCTCACCTCCATAACTGTAAGATAATACACGTGTGATGTTTCAAGGCTACCAAATTTGTGGTGACTTGTTACTGAAGCAATAAAAAACTGGTTCCCTGGGTCTTCGCATTGATTCACTTTTGCTAATTGTGGTTCTGATTTTGTTATCTATGTCTGGTACGCAGGTCTTTTTTTTTTTTTTTTTTGCTCCCAGTCTCTGAATCTGTCTGCTTTGCTATCTCAGATCTTAGTCTTTCCAGAAGTTTCTTTTTCCCAATTGACTTAAAAAGGAAGTCCAGCTGACTAAAGGGAGGTAATTATAGTTATTATTACATAGCTCTCAATGAATGAGTTGAAGGGTCAAATTAAATAATTATCCTACATATTTTGTTGAGGACAGCCTTGCAATCTTCAGTAAAATAAGTTTTGTTTTCCAAAGTGTATTGGATTGTTATTATTATTATTTAGGTGGAAGTGTAGTGTGCATAAGTGTGAATGTTGGAGTACATGGGGCAAAGAAAACACAGCCCAATAGCAGGGAACAGGCTTTATTTAGGAATAAAACCTGGAAGGAGGCATCTGACTGGGGAGAGAGCCCATGAGAGTCAGAAAGCCTGCCTCCTTACAGGCTAGGGGCTTTTTATGGGGCAAGGAGGGGGGGTACAGGAGTAGTTGTGTAAGCCACTGGTTGGTGTGCTTAGTGGCCAGGTCATCTCAGGGCAGGGCAATGGTCACGGGACACTTCTCTTTCTTTCTTCCTTTGTTTTCAGTCCTCCTTTGGCATGAACTCATGGCCAGACCTCACAGTCAAACCTCACAGTGCCCACGGTGAGTATGGAATAAGAGCTGAAACTCAAAGGTCCACCTGATCCCCTGACCCTTTAGAACGGGGGCCTGCATGTTCTTTTGTGCATTTCCTTCCTATAGAGGACTGGAGTCTAAGCTAAAGCTTTGTCTTCCAAAAATATTTCCCAGGCCAATTGCCTGCTTCTGAATTACTTGCATTTTAGCTACAGTGTTTTCTTTTAAGTTGTTTTTTTAATCAAGGCAAAGTATTGCACCAGATTGCCTGAGCTTTGCCTAACTTCTGTTTTTCCACATGTAAACAATTTCTACTCCACATGCTTACTACAACACGCACCCCACGCTCAACTCCCAGTGCTGCACCAATACTCTCTTTTCTTTCATGGATCAGTGAGTACATTCTCTCCTTTATATTCTCCAAGTCACAGTCTTATTCTCTGTGAAGATAAGAGAGGGAGTATGAGGTATCTGAAATTTTTTTAGACCCCGATGGATGACTATTCTGCACAGTTTTGATGATAAAATGAAAAATTACTTTAATGGGTTATTTATATATAACCAGAAGACATTGTAATTTAGTCTTCTGACTTGGCTGCTTGAACAGAATGGCAGATGTTCTCCTGAGGTTTATTTTGTCATAGGAGCAAGATGACTCAAGCTTAAGAAGAAAATACAATTTATTAACTCACTCACCTAGAATGTCTAAGGGCTTTAAACTTCACAAAAACCCAGGGATTTGAACCACATTCTTGAGCTTCTTTCCTCTTCTCTCTAGCCCCTAGGTCTCCTTCCACTCTGTGCCAACTTATCCCTTTTCTTGCACACATTTTCTGCGGGGAAATGGTTGCTGATTGTCTCTAATTCACACGTCCTCCTACCTCTCAACCTCCCACCCCTGTTTTTATGTTGTTGTTCTTTGTTTGGTTGTTGTTGTTTTTGTTTTAGCAGCCTAAGGGAAAGGGAAGTTCTTTCAACCCCTTTCTACCAGAGTCCACACATCAACTCCAGAGAAGTTCTTACTGGTCCCACTGGTCTACATGCTCACTTCTGGACTCATTCTATGAGAATGTTTTTTCTGGTTGGAAAGGCCTTTATGAAATAACTATCCCTTGACTAAAATGAGGGACGATCTTAGAAGAAGACGTACCTGCTTATTTTTTTGTTTCCTAGAGCCCAAAACAGTACTTGACCAATAGTGATAGGTAATGAATGCTTGGTGTGTTGAATTAAATTGAATCACATTACATTTAGACCTTCATTATTATATTAAAATCATTACAGAACATTGCTCTGCAGCAAACTGGTTGGGTCTATATCTTGGCTCTGTCTCAGTTTCTTCATTTATGGAATGTAATAGTAATAGTATCTTCCCTTCAAGGAGCTCTGCCTACAGGAATAAGTACCAGAAAAGCACTTAACATAGACTGTGCTTGTGAACACTCAAAAGAACGTTAGCTACAGTATTTATCTGCTTTTATTGTGTGTTGTCTGTATGTGTGAATGTGTGAGTATATGTATGTATATATATATAAATGTATACACACAGATTTTCTTAAATGTATGTGCATATACATACACACATATATTAACACATATTTGAGTGAATGAAAAACATACATATGATATTTTTAATCATTCAAAGTCATATTTATTTCCTAGTAAGTGTCAGAACCTTTGTTAGAGTCTATGAACACAAAAATGAGGAAGATACGGACCTTGCTTTCAAAGAGCTCATGAATATATGCATTCTGAATGTATATTTGTATACATGTATACAAACTCTCTAATCAAGTTGGAAATCATTCCCAGGAAATTCTTATTTGTCATGTCATAAAAACCATGGTAAAAATGTCAAGAAAACTGTATTCTAGTCCTAATGTTTCCATACTCCCTCGTGTTTTACGTTCCGTGACTTCTCTGACTATTCAGTACCACTAACTGAACTTAGTTATATAACTAAGAAGACACATCCATGTGGAACAACCCAAGCATTAATACAAATAAGTTATTTGCAAATAATTCCCAGAACTGGTTAGAGAGACTATCAAAAATCATGCATTAAACTCTCAATAGAACATTGTCCCCATCTAACCTTAGATATCTTTTCTTAATTAAATGGCTTCCCTATTTACTTTCCAAAACCCACAGAAAATGAGACATTATAAATTAGAATAAAAGCAACTTATCATTTCTACTTAGAGATGTATATTAACTACATATGGGATATGATTTACAACACAGAGCACCCATGTGCTAGTCATTCATCCAGGATAAGAAACAGCACCTCACACACGTCCCTCAACTCCCCTCCCCAGTCTCACTACCTCTTTGTTCCCCCCACACACTGTCATAAACATCCTCCTGGGCTCTTTATAGTTTTATAATTTTACCATTGATTAGTTTTGCCTGCTTGTGAACACTGCAACTTGAAAACTTCCTGCCTCTGTTTATCTATAGCTTGCTCCATTGCTTCAGGAATTTGTTTTGTGCATCAAGCTACAGTTCATTCATTTTCACCTCTGTTATTGTGTGAATATACCTTAATTAAATTTTCTATTGGATTCTCAATGGTTGTTTCCAATTTGGGGCTGTTACATAGTGTTCCCATGAATATCCTTCAACCTGTATCATCCTGCAGGTACATAAAGTTTTATGCCAGGAATATTCTAGGAGTGAAATTTCTGTGTCACAGATCGTTTGCATTTTAACTTTATTAAAGGAGAAAAAATTATTTTCCAAAGTGGCTCTAAGTTTAGCAATAAGAAGAGAAAGTCCATATCTTCTGCACACATTTGATTTAATCAGCTCTTTTGATTTTCTGATCTTATGGTTATAAAATGCAATCTCTTTGTTTTTAATCTACATTTTCTTCATTAATAATTAGACTGATACCTTTCAATATATTTATTGATCATCTTAGTTTATTTCTTGTTTTTTGAAGCATGTGTCAAGACTCCTGCTATTTTGTATTGAGTTGTCTTTTTTATTCTCATTATTTGGGGAAGAAGACAGGAGGTAAGAGTTCTTTGCATGGTTTGAGCATTTGCCATTCGTCAAATATATTAATCGAGTGGTGGTGCACATCTATAACCCCAGTATTCCAGAGGCTGAGACAGGAGGATCACAAGTTCAAAGCTAGCCCTGGCAACTTAGTGAGACCCTGTTTCAAAATAAAAAAATGAAAAGAACTTGGGGCGAAGCCCAGAGGTAGAATGCTCCAGGGTCCAACAATCCTCAGTACCATATTCTTTCCCTACCTCCCTCCCTGTTATAGTTAGATATAAAATGTCTCCTAAATAGCTCACTTCTTAATGTTTGGAGCTGATGTAACTGAGTCATGAGGGTTGTAATCCCAGAGGTGGATAAATCCACTGTAATGGATTTACCTGGGTGTACCGGGTAGGTAGGCCAGTAGGGTGTGGCTGGAGGAGGTGGTCCCTGGGGGTGTGGCCTTGGAGATTATATATGGTTCCTTCTCCCCCTGCTCGCTCTCTTACTTCTAGCCTCCATGATGAAGGAGCACAGCCCATGTGTTCTTCCTTTCTCTGTTTCCTGCTGCCATGCCCTGAGATCCACAGTCCCTGGCCTCACATGGACTGAACCTGAAATCCTAAGAATTCTTCTTTCTCTAAGTTATATGGTCAATCTTTAGATTATAGCTGCAAGAATGCTGATGGATATTCTCCCCCACCCCCCTCTCTCTCTTTTCCTGGCATAAAACTTTATGTACCTGCACAATGATTCATATGTAAATGAAATATGAAATATCTTCTTCCCACCCCAGATTTTGTGTTTTCACTTTCTTTTTTTTTTTTTTGGCGGTACCGGGGATTGAATGCAGGGGTGTTCTACCTCCGCGCTACGCCCCCCGGCCCTATTTTTTTTTTTATGCTTTATTTTTGAAACCGGGTCTCACGAAGTTGTGGAGGGCCTCACTAGGGGAAGAGAGAGAAAGAGAGAGAGAGAGAGAGAGAGAGAGGGAGGGAGGGAGGGAGAGAGGAGAGAGGGAGAGAGGAGAGAGAGATATATAGATCGCGCACAGGCGCATGCGTGCTGAGGTTGGCCCGAACCCGGATCCTCCGGTCTCCGCCTCCCAAAGTACTGGGATTACAAGCGTGCGCCACCACGCCCGGCTTGTTTTCACTTTCTTTATAATGCCTTTTGATGAAGCTTAAGTTTTAATGTTGAATTGATCAACTATTTTGCCTACAGTTTGAGAATTTTGTGGGTTATTAAAATTTTCTACCCCAAAGTCTTCAAAATTTTTATTTTATATTTTCTTGTAAGAGTTTTGCCTTTTGCCTTAGATTTTAAGCCTACATTAAATTGATTTTTCTCTGTGTGTGGTAGGGAAGAGGAAAGGAGATAGGGATCCACTTTCTTCTTCTCCCAACCCTACCTCAAATGGAGAACCAATTATCCCACAGCAATTCATAGAAAAAAGGTAGTTTTCTAATGCAATCAGATGAAAATGGTACTATAATTATTACTACTTTCAAATTTGTTCTGACTTCAACTTTCTTCGCCTTTCTAATTTGGTACTTTCAAATAAAATTTTAATTATGCATAAAATTAATAAAGGGCAATTTATATTACCATTGTGTGTCGACTAGTCTGGTGATAAGTAGCAGGCTGGATCCTTGGTGAATTTTTTTAAAACAGGAAAAATAATTAAATGGCTATATCATTGTTATCTAGGAGGAGTTCTTGAAGTACATAAAAAGCTATTTAGAAATGAAAAAACTATTTAAAAATGAAAAGAGGAAAGGGTTATACATAGGGAATTGGATCCCTAAGCTTTATGTACACAAGATCCAGTCAAATAATTTTTGCATGGTAGGAATTAAAATATGATGAGCAAAGTATTGTACAAGAAAAAGAAATGCACAGCCTCCACCCAACAGGAAGCTGTGCTCTCATGCCAACATGTCATCAATACACGTATGTAAAGGAGACACCTGTTAGGCTGGTGTTTCAACCAGCATTCTCACTGCTGTAACCCAAAACACCTGACCACCACAACTTAGAGGAAGGAAGATATATTTGCTCATCTGGAGATTTCAGAGGTTTCAGCCCAGGTCATGTCTATGGAGCTCAGGACATGACAGGAGGAAGCAGAGAGAGCTCTAGCAGAGGGACTCTGTTCTCACAACATAAAGGCAGGAAGCAGAGAGATAGAGATGGAGATAGAGATAGAGAGATAGAGAGAATCAGGGGAGGAGGGACATATAGAGAGTCTCCAAGGCCACAGCCCCAGCAATCAAACCCTGCCTTCAACATGGCTACCTTGTCTATGATATGAGGTCTGGGGGTAAGTCTAAATCCAAGCTATAACAGCTGGATTAGGTAATTTTTTAAAAAGGTGCATTTCTCTAGGATTTCCAGGCTGTGATGAAAACAGACTGCTTGCAGGGGTATGACCTTGAGCAGCGGTATCATCACATCTGCAATGACATCAGTATTTACATTTTATTCGAATCCCAGGGTCCAGGTTTTTAAATTTTTCTCATTATTGTTCTCCAACAAACAAAATATAAAACTTGAAAAACCACAAATTTGAAGGATCCAATTTCAGTTTTTAAATGTTTCGCTATAGGTTCCAGCATAGGTATTACCTGTTCTGTTTCAAACTCTTTAAAGAAAAAGATAACTTGAGAAACCAATGATCGATTATTTTCACCCATTGTTTTAAGTGTTGGCATCTAGTCCAGGGTGCTGTTCGTTTAGTCATGCATGCACTAAATATATCGCCCACTTAGTAAATATCAGGCACACAGAGTAGGTTCAGATTTATTTCATTTGACTTAAATACGAATAAGCCAGTGTGCTTGGGACTTGTGTTTGAGTGTTAACAGAGCATAGAGAATCTTAGCTCATCTGTGACAGCAAAGAAACTTGGAAGCACAGTTGCCATTTATCTTTTATTTGGAGGAAAGCATTAGAGAGTTCCGAAGATTTCCCTGGCTTTTGAATTATGCCAAAGAAAGAACATCTTAATAAAAAACTACCTACAATATTTATGGAGGGGAATAAAGTAAATGTATTTGGTAAAAAAGCATTCTCCAAAGGATAAGAAAGAGTCTGCTGAAACTTTGCTTCCTGGAAAACATTAATTCTAAATTTGCTGCCTCTGCTGGGTGGATTTTTAATTCTGTGTGCACACACACTTACCTGATTGATAGGTAGGCCTGCAGGAACAGCCCCTAGTCTGTGAGGTGGCAGAGGAGAAAGGATTCGTTCCTCCAGTTGGTGCTAGAGCAGTCCTGAGACTGTCACCTCGACAACACTATTCTATTCCCTTCTCTTAGCCTCCTCCACCTTGACTGACCCTCAATCCAAAGAGGCTGGCCTCAGCCTATTCTGTCTCCACACACAGCCCTGAGGGTAGACTTCCAGGCCATTCTGGAAATTGTTGTTGGCCTAATTCTACATTAATTAATCTTAATGGGATAGGAAGATGAGATACTGCCTTTCTGATCCATTTTCCCAGGAAGTACTCTTTCTCCCCATCCCCAGCAGAAGGGGGAAAGTTCACACACATCACAGTAATTGAGTGATAGTTTCACTTTATCTATTTTATTCTGTTTTGTTTCATTTCAGCTTTTCTGGCCTAGGCAAAAACTTTGTCAATTTTGTTTTGGTAAGCCAGTGTCATATATAGGGGAATTTTTGGTCTCCATATTTATTTAGTACTTTTCATTTCATAGTAACACCTGGACTTCCTTACTTCATGCTTGTAGATCATTTAAAATAATTGATTAGGAAATCCTTTTTAAAAATATAAGGGAAGTGGGTAGGAACACACACACACACACACACACACACACACACACACACTCCAGGTGGGCTAGATACAATAAAATAACAAGATTAAAGAAAACTTGAAGAAAGCCAGAACTCCCAGGAAACGCGAAAGCATACCTCATGAGCATTGAAGTCAAGCTTAGCACTGTTCTTGGGAGATGGAGTGGGAATAAAGGTTTTGAAGAAAGAGGAGATGAAGCATACATGCTTCATTGGTGAGTTCTTTATTAGAATTCTGTTATAAATTAGCTGCATATCCCTGGAGAAAACACTGCTCTACTCTCAGTCTTCCTGTTTGTAAAAAGATGAGGTGATATTTAAGACTTTTCCTAACCTTACTAATAATAACAACAATCACATATAATAGGAGTTATTTCCTGAGAACCTACTTTCTATTCGCTGAAATAATTCTCCCAAGCAACAATCATTGTCCTGATTCATAGATGAAGAGTTTGTGGCTCAAAGATGCCCAGTGCTTATCCACAGTTCTAAGTTGTACACGCAAAATATTTTAATAAGATACAAAAGTTAAGTGACCTGCCTAACACCTAATAATTAGCAACACATGGATTATTCTGCATTTAAAATGTGTTGCCTAATCTTATCTTAGTAAGTGTGTATTTATGGGCCTATTATACAGCAAATGATAAAATAGTATAGTCTAAAGCACTGGACCAGGACTGGGGAGCTGCCCAGGTATGCCAGGCAGGTCATTCTATTTCTGTGGCTGTTTCCCTCCTTTCAGAACTACTTCAGTGTTTCTGAATAAGAAACAAGGGCAGGGTCTATAGAACTCCACATATGATATGAGAAAGTTACAAAAGTTTGTGGGTAGCCGGGCATGGTGGCGCATGCTTGTAATCCCAGTACTTTGGGAGGTGGAGACTGGAGGATCCGGGTTCACAGCCAGCCTCAGCTCGCTCTCTCTCTCTCTCTCTCTCTCTCTCTCTTCTTAGTGAGGCCCTCCGCAACTTCGTGAGACCCGGTTTCAAAATAAAGTATAAAAAATATACTTTTTTTTTTTATACTGCGTTCAATCCCCGGTACCGCAAAAAAAAAAAAAAAGTTTGTGGGTGCTTTGTGTAGATATATCTAACATTGTGGGGACAGGGCCCAAACCTTTTGCCAATGTTTAGACCAGTGGTTTTGAACCAATAAAGGTTGAATATCAGTATTCTGGATGATCTTAAGGGGACTGTCCTGCTCTGCCTTAGGTGCCTACATGTGCAGAGAGAGAATCTTGTTACTCCCTGCTTTGCTTTCTATTTTTGGGCTATGTTATGAGAGGCATGCTTTCTTTTTTATCCATCCTTCTATATGCAGGCTGCCTAAGGGGCATGATTATCTGGATTTCAGACACATTCTTCTAAGTCCTTCAATAACATCCTCTAAAATTTCATCTGAACTCCATTACAAAGACTTCAGACCAAAAATGTAATAAAAAACATATCAAAATACCAAATACCCTATAATGAAGATTACATTCAAATCAAACAATTTGGTCCTTGCTTTTTAATGTAAGATTTTAATCTTACATTAAAACCATAAAACATGATTTTAGAAACTGATAACATGAAACACATAGATATCACAACACTTAACCCACACTTTCTAAAAAGACTTACTGATGAATGAGACCCCATAGAGGGGAGAGTAGGACAGCCACATATCTGAAGTATTTGACAAATAGAGCAGATATTTGGCAATATGATAATAATTATGAAATTAAACAAATATGAACAATAATGGCCAGTAATATTGATATATATAACAGCAAAAATAATTAATCAAATATGAAGCCCCCCAAAAATGACAGGTTAGTAATATTCAATAATATTAGTGTATTTTTTTAAAGAAAAGGGGGAGGTACAAGAAGAAAATGCTTCCAGAAGAGTGAAATCTTCAATATTCTGTGAATGATTTGCAAGTGGAATGATAAGATTGAAGAAATGCACATATTATTTCTTCAGCTTTACAATCCCCATAATATCATTGCTTATTTCAAATCTACTATAAAAATGGAGAAATATGTAGCACCACAGAGGACGGAAGCTCAAGCCCAGTCTGAAGCAAGTTTGAATAACTCTGACCCCTGACAAACATGTTCCTGAATTAAAGACATGTAGCTGAATATTGGAAGAAAAGTGTATCTATTGAGAGTCCTCTGAACTAACTTCCATGTCAAATGTAGATTTTTTATTAAAGGTTAGGTCATAAAAATGTGCTTATTTAATTTTATAGATATATTAGTAAACTCAATTGTCATGATAACAATTGTTTAAACATACACTAACAAAATATGTTTTTGTTGTAGTTATTTTATCACTGAGAGTGCTTAACTTTGATGTTGCATTAGGATAATAAAAAGCAGACCACTTTTAGTTGACTTTATTATTGATTTTAAATTCCCTACTATCTATGAAACCCCTTATGCTCCTGGGGTAGGAGGAAGAAATGACTATTTAGTTAAAGTATCTTTTACCTTTAAAAAGACTATGCTGTTAATTACATTCCCGGGCTGCCTTTTATTCTGGCTTTATGAAGGCTTTTTAAAAAGCAAGATCTGTGAAAAGCATTTGACTTGTTTCCAATGAATGTGTGGTGAATGTCCTCTAAGATGTTAAATTGGCTGACTTTGTAGTAGACAATAAATTCCTTCTGCTTATGAAGGTATCACACAGAAGTCAAACCATACCAAACACTACCCGTGCAGCTTCTGTAAGCCATGATATTTCTAGCAGTTGACAGGTAATTGTGCTTGTCACTACCCTTCAGGAGCAAAATTAATATTTAAAAATAAAATTATACTGTGTTGAGCATTCTCTTCTTTTCCATTGAGTTGGTTAGATGATGAGAGAGATTTGGTGAGATGAGGGGGCGGTTGAACAATCCCAGGCAGCAGAGTTTAAAGACGGCAGAGAACAGCTGCTTTAATGGAAATGGTACAATCTGACATTAGTTATGTTTCCATTAAGTTTGTAAGTGTTTTAGTGTTGCTCTACCATTTTTGCCGAAAGATGCTACCACGATTTGTAGTGAGATAGTTTGCCTCTGCCTGCTTTCCCCTGAAAAACCAGTTTGTACCGTGACATTAAAGATCAGAACATAGCTCTTATTCTGACATTTTGGAAAAAAAAATCTTTTCAAGGTTTTGCTTCAAGTAGGTTAATAACTAAAGACTTTGTGAGTTTGGAGAATCTAATTTATTCATTTTTAGTGATGGACAGGCAGCAAAAAAGAAATACCTTAAATTACTAGGATGTTTTAATAGTTTCAACTAATTAGACTTTATATAATCAAGAGGTAAATAATGCACTTTGTATGTGTGAATTTCAAACATATTATGCACCAAACTTTCTATGACAGGTTTTATTGTAAAATGTTCTGTTTTGTCTGCAGAAAATAGGAGTTACTTGCAAAAAGGGTTTCAAAAGCACGCAGCTTAGGGAGTATTGAATTTAAGGTTAACAGGATTGTTGGTTGTTTTTTTTTTAATTTTCCATTCAAGTACTACTTTGAACCTTCAATATGCAAATTTGAGTTCAATATGTTATTTGCATACAGCCTGGGAAAATGGTATGAATTGTTTCCAAAGTGACTATACAATTCTTTTTCTCAAGAAGTATCTTTGGAAATTTAGCATTTCATAAAACCTACTTTAAGAAACTCCACTCTCTCTTCTTTAGGTCTCAGAAGGGACCCAGGAAAAAATCACACACACTGCCCCTCAGAGCTCTCTGTTACCCTCTAGCAGATTTCAAATCTTCTGCTTAGAAACTTGAGTCCTACATTTTCTTGCCACCACCAAAGGAGACCACCAGACATAATCCTCAGACAGTCTCTGGGACATCCCTGAGGCAATGTGATGGCCCGGGAAGGACATGAGCTTGAGATAACATTTGATTGTCTTAATTGGTGTTTGTCATATCATACATGCCTTGTAATTGTCACTTTGATATCTTTTCTAATTATCTATTTGAAAAATAAAAATTTCTTTATGTTGAAATTTGCTTCAAATGGAGTAGCTATTGAGTATGACTCTAGGACCTCCCTAAATACTATTTATAATTCAGTGAATATGGCAACTGATAGGAATCCTCATTAGATAAAAATGTGTCAAAATTATTTGGCCTTAAGACAATCTCATCTACAAGGCAAAAGCAATCAATAGATATAGCCAAAATACCCATGGAATCTGCCAGCCCTAAGCGAAAGAAGGTGACTTGCAAGAAATGGTTTGAAATAATAGACCTGAGTTTGATTTAGACCTTCCTATGGTTTGACTGTGTCTCCAAAAGATCATGTGTGGGAACCTTAATCCTCAATGCAATGATGTTGAGAGACGGGACGTGCAGGAGGTGATTAGGTCTCGAGTGCTCTGTTCTCATGAATGCATTAAAGTAGTTATCATGGGAGCGAGCGAGTTCCCAATAAAAGGAAGAGTTTAGCTCCCTTCCCTTCCTTTCCTTTCTCCCTACACCCCACCCTGCCTTCCTTTCTCATGTGAATGCATGCATGGACTGTCTTGTCCTTCTACCTTCCACCATGAGATGACCACAGTAAGAAAGCCCTTCTCAGGTGCAGGCCCCTTAACATGACCTTGGACTCTCCAGTCTCTAGAAATATAAGAAATAAATCTCTGTTCTTTATACATTACCCAGTCTCAGATATTTTGTTATAGCAACATAAAGTGGACTAAGACAGACCTCATTGTCTTGTGTTCTACAATTACACAAAGTTAATTTGAAGTTAAGGCATTAATAGGGAAAATCATTTAATTGAAAATTTATGGGTGACTGATGCAGAAACATTATGTTTCCAGCTTCTACCTAAAATCTAAGCTAAGGAATGTTGATGTGTGTGACATATGAATTTGTTCCAAACTTTAAGATGCATGCTTTATAATTTCTAGCATAGGACAGAGGGTGAAGGAAGAAAATTACATTCATTGTATACCTCCTATGTACAAGGAATATCTACACTCTCTATGTTGTCTCATTTGACCCTAACTTCAATCCTATGGAGGGTTTATTTCTTCAGTTTTACAAATAAACTTAGGCTCATATATGTTAAGTGCCCAAGATTACATAATTATTAAAGCTGAGCAGAGTCAATATTGTGAACCCAGATCTATTAGACTTCAAAGTTCATCATTAAGTGGTCCTGGAGTAAGAAAAGGATTTAACAGGATATATTCATAGTATTTTAAATATAATAATAAATTTCAAGTGGATTTAAAACAAGTCGATTAGTGAAAATGCAATTTTCTATATAACCCTTAAGTAACACTTTGCCATACTAAACATGCTAAACAAGATACTCCTGTGTCCTTACGCATGAGGGTTGATTTTATGTGTAGACTTGGCTGGGCCCTTGAGTGGCCAGACATTTGGTCAAACCTTATTCTAGCTGCGTTGGGGGTGGGGGTGGGGTGGGGTTCTGAATGATATTAACATTTGAATCAGTAGACTGAGTAAAGGAGATTTTTAATGTGGGTGGGTCTCATCCAATCAACTAAAGATCTAAATAGAACAAAGAGCCAAGTAAAAAAATTCTTCTGCCTCAGATAATTTTGAGCAAAGACTTTAGTCTTTTATGGCCTTTGGAATCACACTGAAACATGGCTCTTTTGGGGTCTTGATCGTGCCAGCTTTTGAACTAGGATCATTAGCTTTCTTGATTCTTGGCCCTTTAGACTAAGAAGGAAACTACACCACAGGCTTTTCTGCTTTCCAGCTTGCTGAGTTTAGATCTTGGAACTTCTCAGCCTCCATAATCCTGTGAGCCAGTTCCTTATCATAAATCCCTTCCTATATATACATATCCTATTGGTTCTGTTTCCTAGTAGAACACTGGCTAATGCACTAAGTAAGGTGATTTCTGTGAGAAATAAAAATAACAAGTATTAGTGTTGTCAGCATCTTAGCATTATAACTATGGGACTATTTAAAATTATTTTCATTATGATCTGTCTCACAGACAGAGAAATTTCATATCATGTGATTTTTATGTGATTTCCTGTTATGGGAAATACTCAGTTCCAGGGTGTGTCCAAGTCCTGTCATTTTTTTAGACACATGAGGGGACAGAGTTCACAAAGAATTTGCATTTCCTGAAAAGGAAGCTAAACTTCTGAAATTCAAGTCTCTGTTGACATCTCTGGAACCTCTCCCCATAAACACACACATGCACACACACACATGCACCTGCACACACACATGCACCTGCACATGCACGCACACACACACACATGCACACACACATGCATGCACACATACATGTGCCTGCATACACACACACACACACACACACACACACACACACACACGTGTGCATACTCACATACTTTTCAATCAATTTTAGTTTTAAAATCCTTATTCTAAGCCAGGCATGGTGGTGCACGCATATAATCCCAGTACTTGGGAGGCTGAGACCGGAGGATCTGGGTTCGCGGCCAGCCTCAGCTACTTAGTGAGTCCCTCTGCAACTTAGTGAGACCCTGTTTCAAAATAAAAGAATAAAGGAGAAGCAGCAAGATGGCGATGGAATAGGAGCCCCTGAACGAGCCTGTCTCAAAACTGTCTCAGAATCGACTCAGGGACTCAGAAATAAACAACATCGCACAGACATAGAATATCCAAAACCCAAAATCCAGTAACCCAAGTACGAATACGCAGACAGAGTGTACCAGCTCCAGAATTCCTCAGAAAGCTGCAATCCCGAGACAGCAGACAGCAGAATCGGTAAGGAGCCATCTTACCCCGGTCCCTACTGCCGGGGCTAACAGCCCCCGGCGCCACAGACAGATCTAAAGGAGAAACCGGAATAGAATTCCGAGAGTGGTGGGGCCATCACAGCAGCAGATCGTGGGCTCCTGCCCCGACCGAGCACCTCTCCCTCCACTGCGCTACGAGCCTGCGCAAACCCCAGCACCCTGCATCGGAGCCCCGCGTCAGCCAAGACCGGGGAAGCCTCCGCGCCCAGCACCCTGCACCCCGCACCCGGCGCGCTGCACCGTGCCCCGCTCCCCGTGTCCCGCCACCCTGAAAAACCAGGTAGCCAGCTACGCTCTACCACACGAGACCGGGGCAGCCCCGCTTCCTACACCCCCCTAGGCCAGTGCACCTAGGTCACGCAGACAGACACACCGGCCCAGGAAACCAGCCACATCACCCCATGCGAGCAGGGAGAGCTGGGTACCCTGCGGCCCCTCGCCCTCAGTCAGAACCCGTGTGCTCCATGGCCCCACGCCCCCACGCCCCGTGCCCTGCAGCCCCATGCCCCCAGCTCAGACCTGTGCGGCCCACAGCCCGCGCATCCGCGGCTTGTGCACCCTCAGCTTACGGCTCGCGCACCGCAGCGCGGGGATCCTGCGAACCTGCGACCCGCCTACACAAGCCGCGTGCCATCCTGCACAATCAGGCGGCCAGACACGCCCCTCCACGTGCGACCAGAGTGGCCCTGCCGCCTGCGCCCGCCTGGGCCAGCAGCGGTTCTGCCACACGGGCAGGTGGCCAGACACGCCGGCCCAGGCAACCAGCCACATCATCCCGTGCGGCAGGGTTCACGCCCCTAGCCAAGGCCCATGTGCCCCGCGGCCCCACGCCCCCGCACCCCGTTCCCCACGGCCCCATGCCCACAGCCCAGATGAGGGCAGCCCACGGCCCGTGCACCTGCGGCTTGTACACCCTCGGCTTGCGCCCTCTTGGCTCGCGTCCCGCAGCCCCGAGACCCGCGGCCCTGCACAATCGGGAGAGCAGGCGCGCCCCCCCATGCGCGACCAGAGCGGCCCCGCCCCCTGCGCCCACCTAGGCCAGCAGCGTCTCTGCCACACGGGTGGTCAGACACACCGGCCCCGACAACCAGCCACATCACCCTGTGCGACCAGGGAGAACAGGGCACCCCACGGCCACACGCTCCCAATCAAGGACTGGGCACCCAGTGGCCCCGCGCCCTGTGCCCTGCAGCCCCACGCCCCCAGCCCAGACCCAAGTGGCCCACGGCCTGCCCCCTGTGGCTTGCGACCCAGCGGCCCCGCGACACCACGCCCTGCGACCCCGTGATTGGCCTACACAAGCCACACTGACCCACACAACCAAGCGGCCAGCAGCACCCTCCCATGCGGGACCAGGATGGCCCCCACCCCCTGCCTTCATGCAAGACCAGGACAGCTAGCTGCACCCAGTCTAGGCCAGCTGCGCATTCCTGTGCACCCCAGGCAGTCAGACATGTGAACCGGTGCGACACAGGTGAACAGCCGCACCGTCCAGCATGATCAGGACAAACAGCCGCGCCCAGCCCAAGCCAGTTGTGCTGTACCGTGCAACCTAGGAGCCCCTGTGCTGCACCTCAGAGCCCGGATACCCTCTGACGCCGCCACGTAAGACCTGCACGACCCTCCACACAGCCTTAGAGCCAGGGCACACACCTGCACCACCACCGAATTCCAGGAGCCCAAGCACCTCACGAGGGCCCGCGTGTGATCCTCAGCATAGTGCCTCAGCGCCTGTACGCACCTTCAGGCACTACCACCTGATACCCAGAGCTTGCACCCCCCAGGGCCTGTTCGAGATATGCAGCACTGCGCATCAGAGCCCGAGCAACCTCCAGCGACGCCCCCAAAACCCGGAGCATGTGTGCACCTGCGCCTCGGAGACCGGATGTCTTCTGGCACTGTCACCCGTGCCTCAGAGCCCACATCCAACACCTCGCCTTGAAGTGCGCCTCATGTGCCAACACCCGAGCTCCGGACCCTGTGTGCCCCCCCACATACACACACCACACCCTGGTCAACAAGACGAGAGGGAACCACAACCTGCAGCGTACTAACCCAATTGGGTGTACAGGGACCAACAAGAGGTCTTATACATAGAAAGGAAGATGATGTGGAGACAACAGAAACACAAAATTGAAAACATCGAAAACACGAGAATGAGGAACAGTGAAGATACAAGAAATACTTACAATGCATCAAGTGAGTTTACTGATACTGACCTACAGGAAATGCAGGATGGAGAATTCAGAATTTTGATCTTCAGAATGATGAAAGGCCTCAAAGAAAGTGTAGAGGAGATGAAGGAAGAAGTTGAGGCTCTAAGAAAGAATCAGAAAGAAACACTGAACGAAATAAAAGAGGCAATAAACAGATTAAAGACTGCAATAGAAACCAACTCAGGTAGGCTTGACCACATGGAAAACAGGGTATCACTCCTGGAAGACAGTTCATTCAAAACTGAAAACAGAGTCAACGATATACAGAAGATATTACAACAACACACCCTGGCCATCCAAGAAATACAAGACAATGCAAGACGTCCTAATCTAAGGATAAAAGGCATTGAAGAAGGATTAGAAACACAGACTAAGAATATAAAAAACCTCTTTAAAGAAATAATCTCAGAGAACTTTCCAAATCTAGAAAAGGAATTGGACATTCACATACAGGAGGCATATAGAACACCATCAAGACAGGATCAAAGAAGGACCTCACCACGCCATGTAATAATTAAAATGTCTAATGTAGAGGCCAAAGAAAGAATCTTAAAAGCAGCAAGTGCAAAAGAAAGGGTGACATACAGGGGCAAAACAATAAAAATTACCCCAGACTTCTCAACACAAGTCAGGAATGCCAGGAGGGAGTGGTATGGAGTACTCCGGACTCTGGAAGAAAACAACTTCCAACCAAGACTGGTATATCCAGCAAAGCTATCATTTAAAATTGATGGAGCAATAAAAATGTTCCATGATAAACAAACACTTAAAGAATTTATGAGGACCAAGCCAACAGTGGAGAAAATCCTAAAAGAAATATATCAAAAAGAAGGGAAAACAAGCAATTTTCAGAACCACAGGAGAGATGAACTACACCAGGTAGGCAACTAAACAAGGAGATGTGTCACTACAGCAAACAGAAAATAAAACTCAAAATGACAGGAAACAACAATCATATCTCAATAATAACATTGAATGTCAAAGGACTCAACTCCCCAATTAAAAGGCATAGACTATCAATGTGGATTAAAAAGCATAATCCAAAGCCGGGCGTGGTGGCGCACGCTTGTAATCCCAGTACTTTGGGAGGCGGAGACCGGAGGATCCGGGTTCACGGCCAGCCTCAGCTCATGCACTCTCTCTCTCTCTCTCTCTCTCTCCCTCTCTCCCTGTCTCTCTGTCTCTCTCTCTACTTAGTGAGGCCCTCCGCAACTTCGTGAGACCCGGTCTCAAAATAAAGTATAAAAAATAGGGCCG
>PVJS01012932.1:0-42994 GCA_004027185.1 Glis glis
ACAGTGACATAAGCCTTTAATCCCAGCTACCCAGGAGGCTGAGGCAGGAGGATCAAAAGTTCGAGGCTAGCAACTTAGTGAGACCTTGTCTCAAAGGAAAAAAAAAAATTAAAAAGAGTTGAGAGGGCCGGGTGTGGTGGTGCACGCTTGTAATCCCAGTACTTTGTGAGGCGGAGACCAGAGGATCCGGGTTCGCAGCCAGCCTCAGCTCTCTCGCTGTCTCTCCCTGTCTCTCCCTGTCTCTCCCTGTCTCTCCCTGTCTCTGTCTCTGTCTCTGTCTCTGTCTCTCTCTCTCCTTAGTGAGGCCCTCTGCAACTTCGTGAGACCTGGTTTCAAAATAAAGTATAAAAAATAGGGCCGGGGTGTAGCGCGGAGGTAGAACGCCCCTGGGTTTAATCCCCGGTACTGCAAAAAAAAAAAAAAAAGAGTTGATAGCCAGTCATGATGGTGCACACCTATAACACCTGTACTTGGGAGGCTAAAACAGGAGGATACCAGGTTCAAGGCCAGCCTCAGTCATATAGTAAGACTCACAGTAACACAGCGAGACCCTGTTTCAAAACAAAAAATAGAAAGGGCTGGGGGAGTAGCTCAGAGGTAGAATTCCCCTGGGTTCAATTCCCAGTACCACAAAAATAAAAAGAGTTGGAGATGTAGCTCAGTAGTAGAACAGCCTCGGGTTCAATCAGAAGGAAGGAGGGAGGGAGGAGGAAGGGAAGGGAAGGGAAGGGAAGGGAAGGGAAGGGAAGGGAAGGGAAGGGAAGGGAAGAATGGGAGGGAGGGAGGGAGGGAGGGAGGGAAGAATCTTTATGGAGTATGGAATGTGTAAGACTTACATGCTGTACTGAGATGTAAATGGGTATAAAGTACACTGGGGAAGGCAAAGAACAGAGCAAAGGTATTCCTTCATGGATTTGTGAGGCAAGGAGGAGGAGGGGGAGAGGTGTGCATAGGAATAAGTGAAAAATGAGGAACTTTGAATAGGTTCACACTAATTACAAAGAATTTTTATTGCCAGGCTTTTTAAAATATGCATCCAAGCCGGGAGTGGTGGTGCATGCTTGTAATCCCAGTACTTGGGAGGCTGAGACAGGAGGATCTGGGTTCATGGCCAGCCTCAGCTACTTAGTGAGGCCCTCTGCAACTTAGTGAGACTCTGTTTCAAAATAAAGAATAAAAAAACAGGGCTGGGGGGTATAGCTCGGAGGTAGAATGCCCCTGGGTTCAATTCCCAGTACTGCAAAAAAAAAAATAATAATAACACATCCAGTGCCTACTGTATGGTAAATTGAGCTAAGCACTGAAGGTTACAAAAGAAATAAGATATAGTTTCTATCTCCATGAAACACCATCAGATGAGTAAGAAGATCTGTGACTAGCAAGCACCAGAATTACCACATATCTATCCATTCTGGCAGATCTTTACTCTTGCACTAACAAAATAGCACTGCCTATTTGATATGTTTATCTTGCATGCAGTATAATGCATTATCTTTCTGGTATTTATAACACACATTCCTATGTGATGCTCCCCATGTTGATTATTAGTATTACTTGATGAATCCTACTACCATGATTTTCCCTTCTCTTTTCCAACTGCTTTCTTTCCAACTTATTGCTTTCTTCAGCATTTTCTGCCTTCCTTATCACAAAATTTCATTTAGCTTATATTGGATCTCTTTGATGTTTTACGTTATCAGGGCTCTTCCACAAGGTTTAGCCATTTGTACATTTCATAAAACATTTAAAAATTTGACTATTATGCACAGAATTCTTGGAAAATGGGAATTTTGATAGGAAAACCATAGTAACCTGATCTTTGAAAAACACACCTAAGCATTGTATATCCACAACTTAATGAAACATATGTCTAAGCACTGTGTTCATGTAGTTCCATAATTCAGTTATGAGCAAAGCATTATGGGGCACAGAAGGGGAGCCACTAGCAAGTATATAAGGATGAATTATATACAGATCTATTGAAAGTTAAATATAAATTTTCTTTGGTGCAAGCAAATATTCTATGTAGCGTAACCTAACGACAGACAAGTCCCATTTCTGCTCCTCTTCCTTTGACGAATCCTCTTCTGCGTTATTTAGAAATGCAGCATTTCTGGCTTCCTTCTCTTACAGATGCCCACTCTACAGAACGTGCATTGTTGGGGGGCTCTGATGCAAATCGCCTCGCAGCGGAAGCCACTCTGCCATTATACTCTAATTTGCAGCCAGGCTGGCTTTCAGCTGGTGCCTTGTCCTTGGGCTATCGTTCACTGTCAGGGCCTCTCCAGGGTGTGCCAGCTGTTCTCTTAACAACAGAAAAAGAGGGAAGCAGTCACATGTCACCGATCTCCAAGAAAAGCTGCCTTGGCGGCCATTGTTCCTCTTTGGGTCTGGAACCTAAATTCATGCAGCCATGATCCGGGCTGCTACTCAGCAAACTTAACAAAGTACAAAATATTTCCCTCAGTAAATATCCATTTTCTCTCTGCTGCTACTCTTTCTCAGTCCTCAAGCTGGACCTGCTCATTCCAAAACATATTCAGGCTACCCTCTCTAGATAAGAATCCAACCTATGGACCAGTGATTCTCAATTGAAAGGCTAATCCTTAATCCCACAACATGCATTGCCTGTTATACATGCATGCACGCGCGCACGCACACAGACACACACACACACACACACACACACACACACACACACACGCAAAATATTGCATACAATTCCAGGTAATTTACAAAATTCTCCCTGAAGCCAGCCCAGGATAAGAACCCATCTCAAGCAGCCTTTCTCTTCTTTGTCTCTTTTCTATCCCCATCTTTTTCTCCTTTCTTATATCTCCTTCTCTGATAGGTAAAAGTGTTCTAATATAACTCACAGGAAAGTATTCCAAAGAGATTTTTTCAATATATTATAATTTTTAGTTTATGTTTTCAGAAAAGAGTCAATAAATTAACCGACCATAACACTGATTAAAGCCCAGTGGCCACTAAAAGAAACCCTGAGTTTATTTCTCCTGTACCTTCTGCTCACACAGAGACTATTGAGACAACGGCAATAAATTTGTGAAAGTTTGATGTGACTCATAAGGAATTCTGAAATTTCATCTTTTTCTTCTTTTTCAGGGCAAATACCGATTTGGAGAGACTAGTGGTTAACTGTCCCTTCCCTTCAGACGCCGAGCGATGGTTCTCCAGTTTATCAGCTGCCCTCTGCCTCCCAGGGATGGTGTTTTCAAGAAGCACCATTGTTTCCTACACAGCAGCAGGTGGTACCTGCTCACCTGCAGGCAAGATTCCAAAACAGCCAACTTGTCCTCTCTCCACCTGGTGGCTTTCAAAACAGCTCTGGCCTTCTCTACGAAAGGAAAAGAAAATTAGATTAGTTAGAAAGGTTAATGAGAATACACCACCGATAAATATACATGCAAAACTGTTGAGAGCTAAAGGAAGATTGTTTTAAAAAAATACAGTGTACTACATTGCTAGTCCCTTCCACACATGAAAAAGTACACATTTGAAAGTACTGTCATGCACCACTAAATGACATTTCAGTCAATGACAGACCACGTATATGACAGTGTTCCCATAAGATCATATTGCCTAATTGATGTCAGAAATAAGTACACACTATGATGTTTGCACAACGACAAAATCACCAATTAGTGATGCATCTCTCAAAACCTGTCCCCATCGCTCAGTGAGGTATGACTGCGTCTCCTCAGATGGATTAGCTCTGAAATCTTGATTCACGCTACTTGATAAAATATTTTAAATGATCCTCTCACTTCCATTCTAAGCTTCCAAAATAATTGAAAAAATGAGCAATAGCATTGGATCACACCTTACATGATGTTGGACCTTTATTAGGCTCTTGAAAAGAATAACAGTATAAAGACATTGGAGAAGTCTGTGTGTGAAGCAAGAGGAAGCCATGTCAGTCCTACATTCTCAAACAGAAATGATAAAAAATGTAATGTATGTATAACTATACCACCTCTTTGCCTATTTTAAAAATTACTAATTGATTATGACATGTTTTTTGCTTTGCCCAACACAGCCTCCGAAACCTTCTTTTTTAAATTTTTCTTTTCTTTTCTTTCTTTTTTATTTCTTTTTCTTTTTATGTGTGTGTAGTACCAGGGATTGAAGATGGGGCATTCTACCTCCGAGCTACACCTCCAGCCCAATTTTATTTTATTTTGAAACAGGGTCTCACTAAGTTGCTAAGGCTGGTCTGGAACCTTTGATCCTCCTGTCTCAGCCTCCCAGGTACTGGGATTACAAGTGTGCACCACCGCCGACTTCAGAATCCTTCTGAACACAGATATACAAGTGTTCTCTACCAATTGTTTGGAAGTAACAGATGAGATAAAACTCATTCACTATTTCTGTGCTAAATCACAAATAGAATCACCCAGCCATTGCAAATGCAGTAGAAGTAGCCAAAGTATATATTGCCTGGAGAGACAGGGTCCAGTGTAACTGCACCCCCATACCATGCAACCAGAGCAGTGACTGTAAACCCTGCATGGCTGGCCAATATAGCCTGATGAATGCTTTTGTAAGTAAAGGCTTATGGGAACACCACATGCCCATTGGTTTTACACTAGCATTGCTTTCCCTGCTTTGGATCACATATGACAATAACTCAGCAAGTTAGAGTTTTAGTTTCTCATTTTCATTCAAGAATTGAATGTATTCCAAAACTTTGGATTCTGGTTTAGCCTCCAGGGACTCCAGATCCTTCCATCATATGGGAAAGGACAAAATAAGAGCCTATGATTAACTTAGAGATCCCAATGCCATTCATGTTTTTTTCAGAGCTGCGAAAGCATGCTCCCACCATTGAAAACAGGAAATGTGTTAAGGAGCCAGGAGTTCTTTCCCTTCCCATTTCCCTCCCCTCCCTTCAGCTAGTCCTCGAGCATGACGCTCGGGCATGACTTTTACATCCTGAGAGGCTTTCTAAGACAGAAAGAGCTACTCACTGGTGTTCAATATGCTTGGACACCATGCTAAACCTGTTTGCCATTTCAGCAGAAGACCCAGCCATGAGGCTCACTAATGCTCTATTAAGGAAGTATTCCATTAAAACAGCACCTCAAAAACAACACAAACAAAACCAGCACCTCCCTGTCATTGCAAATCCATAGTGCAAGCTGTTGCGTATGTTCATGTTTAGGACAACTCTGATAAAATTCAATGCAACTTTTTCAACAGTATTCTGTTCTCACCTTATTGTTTAGAAAGGATCAAATAAAATAATTCCTTCAATTTTTTTTCTTTTTTGGTGGTACCGGGGATTGAACCCAGGGGCATTCTACCTCCCAGCTACACCCCCGGCCCCTATTTTTTATCCTTTATTTTGAAACCGGGTCTCACAAAGTTGTGGAGGGCCTCACTAAGTGGAGAGAGAGAGAGAGAGAGAGAGAGACAGAGACAGAGACAGAGGGGGGGAGAGAGAGAGAGAGAGAAAGAGAGAGATTTGAGGCTGACCTCCTCGAATCCAGATCCTCCAGTCTCCGCCTCCCAAGCACTGGGATTACAAGCATGCGCCACCATGCCCGGCTCCTTCAGGAGTTTTAAACACACAACTTCATTTGTTCCTCATTACATCCTGTGACAAATTTATTCTGTCTTTTACTGAGAGTTTCCTGACATGGATGATTCTAGTACAAAGTTAACTGGTCACAACTCTGACTAAACAGGCTAATAAGACTTCCTTCTCATAGTTAACAATTTTTAATCCACAAAGAATAATTATTATATTGTTGCATAATGCCAGAAACTTTTTTGTTATTCCAAAATTTTTATATCAATAAAGAACAATTGGGTGAAATAGAAAAGGAAAGGGTAAAAGTATAGAAAGTATTGGGAAAAGCAAGAGATAAAGATCTAAGAAAAGGAAAAGAAAGGTGTTATTTCTCATCCCAGAAATTAGTTTGAAAGCATATCCCCAAAATATATTCCCATCCCTAGCTGAAGAACCAAGATAGGCTACCTACATCAGGAGGATAAGAAAACCACTGATGGGGGCATGAGTGAACATAGTGTTGCCCTGATACTATTTCATCATTCAAACCTGGAACACACAGGGAAGATTTCTGAGTGGTTTTGCTAGGGATCTGTAGCTGGGTCTATTGTGATGACTACGAAGTCAGCTTAGGAAGCACAGCCTTGCAGAATGTCTAACCATTCACTTCAGAAGTCTGCTCCTTTGCCATAGCCCAGCTCACCAGAGAGAGCACAGTTGCTGGGGAGAGAAAGAATAGCAGGAACTCTGCAAGCAATAATGAAGATTTGGACAGCAATCTACTAGAGAGGTCAGTAGTAATAGACTCTACTCTCTATGGGAAATTTCCCAAGTGACCAACAAATCCTCAGCATTTTATCCCTGTTTAGCAAAAAAGCAGATGAGCTGCAACCATATTCCACTTGGTTCTAAGGGTAGGCAGACTGGGTGGATATAATTCAAGTCTATTCAGCCTCGTTGAGCGCAGTCTTGTGCCAGCTGAACTCTAGAGTAATACCAGTGGGCAAAACCAGCACAGATACCACACATATAATTTGTCCATCCTTGCTTTTAGCTGGCACCACACCTTCCAGTCAAGGGCAGATTTAACCACATAATGGGGTAACAGGGAGCTCTCTTTCTGTTTATGTCACTCCAGACTGTCAATCAGAGGAGCAGGAAAAGGCCTCTCTCCTTAGAGTTTCCAAGTCCCCTTTCTACAGCAGAATTCACTAATCCCTAATCTCTGACAACTGGGGCTTCTCCCACTGCCTCTCCCAGCAGTGACAGGGCAATGCTGAAGAGCCAGAGTCCCTGACTCACAGCCTGACTCTGCCACGGTGTAACCTTGAGCAAGTTCATTAGCCCTCATAAGCCTCAGTTAATCACCTGTAAAATGGGGGAAATCCCTGCTTTGTAGCATTTTTATGAAGTTCAATGAGTTAGTAAAACCAGAGCACTTAAAGCTGGTTTGAATAGTCTAAGAAAAGCCCTATCTACATATCCTTATCACTTTTGTGTGTGTGTGCTATTGTAATAATTCATTCTAATTGCTAGAATGTTTTAAGATGGTTCTTTTTAAAAAAAAATCTTGTAGAGACTTATTTTCCTTTTACATCCAAATAGCTGGCAATATATATATATAATATATATATAATGTTGTAACCATATATATGTTGTAACTACATACATACTAACTACATATTTTGTAGTTATATACATATACTAACTACATACATACTAACTACATATTATGTTTATATATGTAGTTAGTATGTATGTAGTATGTAACTAACTACATATATGTGTGTGTGCATATATATATATATATATATGTGTGTGTGTGTGTATGTATGTAGTTAGTTAAACAACATTCACCCACCTCCCACTCCCCTTACCATGAGCTGTGGATTTCTGATCCATATATTTTACCCTCCTCCTCCTCCTCCTCCTCCTCCTTCTCCTTCTCCCCCCCCCCTTCTGTTTCTGTTTCTTACAGTGCTAGGGATTGATCCCAGAGCCAACACGGGCTAGGCAAGTGCACTGCGACTGAGCTACACACTCCCAGTCCCCCATTTCTAACAGTTTCCTGGTTCTCTTGGATTCCAAGTACAGACTGTTACTATCAACTTCCATTCTGCAGTGCAGTATCCTTCCTCTAGACCTAGTAGTGGGTAAAAAGAATAGATTATAGGGGAAAGTACCGTTGAAAGGAAAACTAGATGTATCTCATGCTTGCCTGATCAGAAGATTATACAACCCCTCCCTGATAGCTCATTTTGGCGGTTGAGATTAACCATCTATTTGATACTTACGTCACTTGCATTAGAAAAATAGAATTAAAGCAGAAAAATGCAGTTCTTTTACCTCCAGATCCTACTTTAGTTCAGTCATACATACCTTTATACTTAGTAGTTGGTAGACCTTAAATCACTGAATGATTTTAATAGAAAACTGGATCTATTTTTTAAAATGGCCCAATTATCCCTGCACACAGCAATACCGTCTTCTCAAGGCTAGCTGTATAAAGTGGCCAGTATTCACAAAGCAAAATGCCTCCAGCTAGATGAGGTGTTTACTCAATGGTATTCAATATCCCTGCCATTCTTGATCATGAAAAAAGGAAATGACTGCAAATCAAGGTAAGTGGAGAAGAAAAATAAGAACAAAACAAAAAAAAAAGAGGAACAAAATGAAAATTACTCTGGTGTGCCTCCGATTTCAGTGTGAATCCTCGTCATCCTTTCAATTCACTCTGAATTAAGCAAGTGGCGTATGACATGAGCTGAAGTTGGATCAACAGTACAAGCTGTACAGATGTGCCCATCTGGTATGCAGGTGTTTGCACGGTTATTCCCCAGCCAAACGTCCAGGGGGTAGCATTTTTGTGGAGCTGGCTCCACACTAGTATAGGGAAAGAAAGAGAGGGAGACCACCCACTGGTAATAAATGGTGCCACTTCCAGGTTGACCACATGCCCTCAAAGAGTGGTTTTCAAATTTCGCATGCATCGGAACAATTTGGACAACTTTATAAAAATGCAGACTCCTAAGCCTTTCTTAGAGATTTACATTCATTATACTTATGGTATATTTCAGAAGTCTATTTTCACAAACATCCCAGGTTATTCTAATGTGAGTACTCCTTAGGTCACAGTTGGAGGAACATTACCTAACACATAGAATGATGTGAGTAGAAGAACACATAGAAAATAAAGGACATTTTTCTCCCATAAAGTTTTCAGCCATCCTTCCCTTTATATGAATATTGCCTGCTGCATTCACAAACAAAATACTTAACCATAAAGCCAGAAAATTTGTCTGACCAAGCAAACTCTGGGTATTAACAGAATGTTTAAAAATAATTTGTTCCTTTATCTCAGTTCCTTTATCTCAAAGGGCAACGAAGAACAACTCCAGTTTGTAATGATACATACATGTCCAAGGTTGACAGCCTTAAACTCTATCATGAGCCTTTCCCAATTTCCCTTGATTGTTTTGACATCGGATAACATACCCCACATCTTAGTCACTGCTGTCTCTCTGTGACCACGATCAATTATGAACAAGCATCCCCTAGGCATTCTTCCTTGAAACAGCCCCGGCAACAAAGAACCACTCATCTATTCACTTATCTCAAGATTGGGAAACAGAAAATAGATAGATCTGAGTAAGCATTCAAGAGCCAGGTCATAGAAGTAATTTGGGACCATGTTGAGTTTAGAATTTATTCAGTAGGTGATGAGAAGTCACTGAAGTGTTTGATTAGAAGAACACTGTGATCACAATTAGTTCTGAGATCCCAAGTTGTTCAAGCTATAAACTCTGAGTGTTTTTTTTTATATTTTATATATGTGTTCAGCTAAAAACAAAAGGGATGTATGTAAATGACACGAAGTGTGATAAAATTACATCATTACTATACTTATCCATACATTAATATTATCCTCCCTCATCTAAAATAAGGAAAAACGTAGAACCCAGCACTTCTCACAAAGTCTAAGAGTCCATTTCTAAGAATAATGTCTAGTTAATAAATACTTACTGCATGCCATGTTATGTTAGGCACTGTGCAGGTTCTGGGAGCAAAGCAGGGCGGTTCTCTACTGCAGCGTTTATAGTCTGCTGAGACAGACGTTGAACAAATAAGCAAGCAAGTGTGGGTTTTCCACACAGGTCTTTGCTGTTCCTGCAATTCCCAGCAATGCTGTGCTTTGATTTCTTTCTGATGGGGGCCCTTTCCCTGTTCCACCTTTCTTTAAGGGCTCCCAAGCAATCATCAAAGGTCTCAAACCAACTGCCTGCCCACCTATTTCATCTGGCCCACACAATGTTGAGGTCCGCTGTTCTTTATTTAATTTGAATTTCTTGCCAACGTACAATGTGAACTTCCAGTTTCTCTTGAACATTTGGCCACATTCAACATTCATTTTCGCAAGGTAACAAGCGGCTGGGGCTGCACAGCTGCCCTTTTCAGAAGGAGGTCACCCCCCCCCCTTGGCAACAGTTACTCCCAGTCCTGGCCACCTCCACTGACATTCAGGCCAAGGGCCTTCTGGGATTTTGTCTGGTTGTTTTTGTTTTTGTTTGTTTGGGGTACTGGAAATTGAACCCAGGGGCATTCTACCTCTGAGCTACACCCCCAGCCCTTTTTATTTTTTATTTTGAAACAGGGTCTCACTAAGTTGCTGAGGCTGGCCTCAAACCTGCGATCCTCCTGTCTCAGCCTCCCAAGTACTAGGATTACACACGTACACCATGCCCGGCTGAGCATGTCTCTGGAGCTGCTATTTTTCCTGATCTTGGCTCAGTTTACCCATCTATCTGCCAGACCCTCTTAGCAACTCCCACCCTACAGAGAAAGACTAAATCATCCTTTTACAAACTCCTCTTTTCCTCCCTTGCTCTACTGCTACTCAGATTCCTAGGCTAAGTAATCAGATGTTGTTCCTCAATTAATTATTCAAACACCTCCTCAACTTCTTTTTCCAACTGTGCCTTTTATTAGATGCATTTAGTTCTAGCAAACCAAATGACACATTGGTCAGCTCTAAATAGGACCTGCTACTTTGTCTCGTTGTCTTTAATCTTACTAGAAACTCTCTGTCCAGAATCCATACCAGCTCCTGATGGTCCAGTTGCATCAAGCCTAGGTCCAGCTCAAGTCTCACGCCTTTTCCTGACTTCCCTGTCTGGGAGTGGCGGCACCTCCTGTGAGCTCTCCCATCACCTCGACTGAATCTCCCCAAGCCTTCTACTTCACAACGTTTGAGCTCCTGGAGGCTAAATCCTGTCTAATGTATTTCCCACCTTCCATCAGCGCAGTGCCTAGAGGTCAAAAGGTGTGGGACCCTAAGGAGCACTCACACTCACATCACTTGGAGCTCTCCTCGTCACAGAATCCAGGTGGAACAAGTTACGGTGCATAAGTCCTGTTTCATACTCAAGCGAGCCCAACCATCTCCCCTATTTCTAAATCCTTGGGAATGCCAGTCTTTTCTGGGTAAATCCCAGTCACAATGCCCTAAGCTCACAGGCTAGCTTCACTCCTCAGCACTGACCAGAAAGAAGCTCCTAAGCCAGTGGCTTCTCCTTGCCTTGCTTCCGTCACTAGACCCCTGACTGCCTGTCTTGGGCACAGACCAGATCTGTTCCCACAGATGCCTGCCCCTTCTGCTCTTAATTCAAATCTCATTTCCTCTGCCCTTGCTTTTTCCAGGCAGATGCACTATTTTTCCCCCTCTTCTAAACCTGGGCAATCATACTGTGTCCTGGCCATTTCCTGATGTCAGTCACTCCCGCTCTTAATCTTCTGCCAATAAATGGAAGGCTCTTTTTGTAACCAGTGGTGGCCAAACCCTTGTGTTTCTAAACCAGGGGATAAAGAAGTGAAAAATGCCAAAAATACCTTCCACTAATGTACTTTTGGTAATGAAATTTACCAGGAAACAGAATGAGGAGAGAAACAAAAGTCACTAAGTTCAAAACATCAATTATCCAGTATATAATACCACAGCAGATGCTAAGTGGGTGTTTCTTAAAGTGAGGTTGGGGGAGAAAGCAGTGGGGGAGGGCTCCTGGATAAGGTGCAGATTGCTGGGATCTGCCCTGGATTGGCAACCTAAATCTCTGAAGACCTACTAAGAATTTGTGTTTTCTTTTTTACAAATTCCTAGTTCTTTTTTCAATGCACATTCAAATTTAAGACCATCATACAAATGTCTCTGTTCTGATTTGAATGTCCCCTCCAAAACTCATGTTGAAATTTAATTATGGTAGTAGCAGCATTAAGAGGTGGGGGTGCCTGTAACCCCAGTACTTGGGAGGCCAAGACAGGAGGATTGCAGGTTTGAGGCCAGCCTCGACAACTTAGCAAGATCTTATTACGAATTAAAAGAAAAAAGAGCTGTCTGGAAATATATCTCAGTAGTAGAACACCTGTGGGTTCAATCCCTAGTACCACAAAAATCAAGAGAGAGAGAGAGAGAGAGAGAGAGAGAGAGGTGACACATTTAAGAAGTGATTAGGTTATGAGGGCTCTACTCTCATGAAGGACTAATCCCTTTATTACAAAAGAGTGTTGATTATCAAGAGTAGATTCCTGATTGAAAAATAACAATAATAAATTAGAGTCGATTTCCTCTCTCTGTCTTGTGTGCGTGCTCTCACTCTTCCACCACGTTGTGACACAGCCTGAAGGCCCTGACCAAATAGGACCCCTTGCTTTTGGACTTCCCAACCTCCAGAACCATGAGCCAAATAAACTTCCATTGTTTATAATGTATTCAGACTGGGGGATTTTGTTACAGCAGCAAAAAATAGATTAAGAGAGTCTCTATTATCCTTTGAAAGTAGTTATTGATTATCTGTGTTTGTTAAGTGCCTGGAATCTAGGTTTATTCTATTCTCAATATTTTATTTAATATATGGTATTATAAGCACTGGAAATATTAGAGAATGGATAGACATGAATCTTACATTCTGGGAGGGGAAAGAGATCTGTGGTCATCGCAGCCTGAAAATTGATGATGAGTGCCAGCTACTTCCTGGAGAACAAAGATTACATACATATATACACACTGTATTTCATGTGTATTTCAATATTCACATAAAATAAGAAAAGATAAAACAAGAAAATAACAGCAGCTGGAACACGTGAATTTTGTTCTTTTAATTTCCAGGAATTGCCTCAGACTATTACTTGAGATCCTTTTAGAATCTTCTTAGAATACAACTTCAAAGGCATATGTACAGACTATTAAAAGATACCTGCTCTAATACAAAATTTTTATTTACCAAGAAGTGACAGATAAATTCTTAGTGAGGATGTAAATCTGAGCCCACCTCATCAGGAAAGCAGTAGTACCAAGAGAAGGCCTGTGAGTTGGCACATAGGCGCAGGGGCACGCACCCAGGGTCCACGCAGGCCACGTGTGGCTCATTCCTACGCTCTCGTCCTTCCAGCCAAACCTTCACACCGAATCCCCCAGCCTCGCTCAGAACTGCGGGGTCCACACTCAGTCTTTCACTAATAATATATAGAGAGAGTCAGAAATAAATGCCTTTCTAGATTTAAATGAAGGGGGGGTGAAAAGCATCTGTGAGCCAAGCTGCCAGCTTCACTCAGCTGCTTTGCTCTCGCACAAAGACATATTTCATTTGAGACTGTGAATATGTGTGTGACCAGCACGAAAGCTGAGGATTTTAAAATCAGCCAGAAATCCCTGGGCTACTTCAGCTGTGTTTCGACTTCACAGGGCCTCTTGGGGACGGCTGGGAGCAGGTGTGAAGTTCCAGTTTATTAGCAAGTTAAGTCAGTGTTGCTGTGCACTTCGAGGGGCCTAATAGACTGGCCAATCTCCATGAATACCAAGAAGCACTGCACTGCATAAGAGAAGAAAAATACAACCATTATTGCCATTAAAAACAGCACCTATTGGATGTATACCAGGTTCCAGGTATTGAACTGAGTCATTCAGATGCATCATGATGTTCACTGAATTTTTTAGGTAAGTTAGTAAGGTCTTTTTTTTAGATGAAGATCATTGAAATTATAGTTGACACTGAGGATCAAAACAGTATCATAGAGAAGCTCTAGGTTGTCTTCTCCACATTTCAGCTTTTGTTTTGTTTTGTGTGATACTGGGAATTGAACCCAGGGACATTCTACTTCTGATCTACACCCTCATCCATTTTATTTTATTTTATTTTATTTTTTGACACCGGGTCTTGCTAAGTTACTGTGTGCTAGCCTTGAACCTGCAACCCTCCTATTTCAGCCTCCCAAGTACTGGGATAACAGGTGTGCGCCACCACCCGTCTGTCTTGTCCACATTTTAACTTTAATTCCTTGCTTTACTTCACCAATAGAGTTTAAAATTTGGACCACACCTGTCTGCTTAGTACAGTTTGACCCATGAGGTTAGGTTATCCATGACAAGCTTTCAGGAGACTACAATCCCCGCCACAGCAGGTAGAATGTTAACATTTCATTTTACTGGCCTTTGAGTGGGCATCAGAAGGAAGGAAATACAACATAGAGTTTGAGTGACAGAATTTTAAGAAATGATTTAGTCCAGTCTCCTAATTTTTAGTATAAAAAATATAAGGACCAAAGACAAGGTCTGTTTTTCTGTGATCTCCCTCATTTCCTTTTGCATTCATTCAGTCTTTTGCTCCAACCAACTGGCTTCCCACACATGGTTCTCAAGATAAATAGAGTTCATCATTCTTTTGAGACTTTTTTTCCTGCACATACACAGTTCATAGGGCTGGGGGGGGGGTCAATAAGGCCAGAACAGCTGCCACACTTTTTGTAACTGGCAGACATTGGGGGTCACACTAATATCTCAAAACCACAGCTAATTATAACTGCAGCTTACTAGGACTGGTTTTATAACTTGGAGGTATTCGCGTTTAGTTCCACAAAAGTTGCATGATGGCACTGGGTTATAATAAAGGATTATTGAGGAAAAGAAAATATATGTAAATAATGAACCCCGATTTTCCAGACCCATGTTCACCTTGCATCCATATGACTATCAATAATGAAGCTCCTCCCTTCATGATTGTTTTGGGGGAGGGGGGATGCAGGCTGTTCACATGTGGATGTCCTACCACTTTAGGCCACTACTGAAAATATAAAGTCTTTTCTAACCTTTCTTCCTTTGATAAACCAGGACAGTTGCTCAAATGTAAATGCATTAGAGTCACAGAAACCATCCAGACTCCAGGAGGAGAAATTACGGGAATCATTCCAGGAAGACTCAGAAGAATCATGTGAACTGTCTTCAAATATCTGAAGGCTTGTCCCGGAGGGAAACCAAGACTTGTTCCTCTGTTCCCAAGGAACAGCACAGATAAGAGTTCTATTTATTATTAACTGCCCACCAGTACCAGGCACCACGCAAGGGCTTTTAATACATTATCTCTAATTCTTATATCAACTACAAAGTTATCCCATTTAATAAGCAAAAAAGGGGACATGAACAGAGTACTTGGGCTACTTCCCCAAAGTCATACTGCTAGTAATTGAGAGACAGTGAGAGACAGGGGGTCTGCTCTACCTCCCTAAGTGGCAATTATATCTTTACAGTTGCTCAAGCAAAAAGCCTTCCAGTCAGGTTTGAGTCCCTTCACAACCTACATCTAAGCCTTCAGCAGATTTTCTCTACCTTCAAAATATATTCAGAACCTGAATAGCCCTCACCACCTCCGCTGTTGCCCACTTGCTCTAAACCGCCCACAGTGTTCATTACACAGTACATTCCACCGTGGTATTTATTACATGACTTCCTCCTAACTACCCTCCCAGCTTGAGCCCACAGCTTCTAACAGAGCCTACATCTAACACAACAGCTAGGGTCATCCTTGTCCTCTGTTCAAAAGTATCCAGTGGCATCCTAGCTCTGTATGAATAAAAGCCAGGTGATTGTGATGATTTCCTGTACCAGATCCTTCCCAGCTTAGTTGCTGTTACATCCCACCAGCTTGGTTCTCCTCAAACACCCTGGCTCCGGCCTTTCGCACTGGCATCACACTCTTCCTGGAATGCTCTTCTATGAACTACTGTTCACCTCATCTCCGCCGCCTTCAGGGCATTATTCAAAGTCACATCTCAGCCAGACTTTCCTGACCACCTGATAGCCACTTGCCTCCCTAGCTCTAATACTTTTCCATAGCACTTATTACCATATGACAGACCATACTTTTTGTTTTTTTTTTTTTTGTTTTGGTTTTTGAAACAGGGTCTTACTAGGTTGCTGAGAGGCTTGCTAAGTTGCTGGGGCTGGTCTCTTATCTCAACCTTAACAGACCATACTTTAAAAAATTTTTAATTACTTTTCGGCTATCTTTTCTCCTTATACAATATAAATTCTATGCGAGCAGGAGTTTGGGGTGTTTTTTTTTCCCCTATTTATTTCTCTCTGTCTAGCACTGAAGGTAGTATCTGCTACCAACTAGGCTTTCCATAAATGTCTGTTGTAAATGACTATGCCCCAATACTGTGGGATTCTACTGACCCAGTCTGCTTGAAAGGAGACACTGATAAGCTAGTTCTCATCAGCATTATGGGATCACAGAATAGTAAAGCTGAAAAGTACTTCAGGATCATACAATTCTGCAAGTAGGACCACTTGGGAGATAGATTTTCTTACATGTTACTTCAAAAACCTAGCAGAGCTATGTGAAATCAAAATACATTACACCACCACACAGGGAGAGTAATGTAAGGGAGCAGGAGATGTTAAATTCCTAAACTTAAAAGACCTTTCCAAGCCTGGAATCTGTGACTCTCAGCTTCGTCCTACCTTGGGCTGGGCTCATGTCCCGAGATCATGACCTCTTCTCCACCTGGATGCTCTGAGCTGTGTTTCAGCTGGTATATGGTACTGGTGCCACCTGTTTATAAGATCATGGAGTGTGAATAATTATGTCTTTGTGCCCCAGGTCCTAGGGAATGGAGAAAGTCAGAATCTTGAGAGAGCGTTTTGGGAGAGACATAAGCAACACATCTGGGGCACTGAAGTTGCCACTTGTGCAGACATGACTGCATTTTCTTGTCTCTGTAATAGCATGAGCAGATCTTCCTAGGAGGTGTTTCTGGGGTCTGTGCCATCTCTAGAAGTTTCTGGAAGGTTTTATAATTGATAATTCATTCCCATACCTAGTACCTTGCAAATAACCTCAAATGTTCTGTACCTATATAATAAAATCAATTAAAGTGGTGCTTTCATTGACAATATGTTAATTTTTACTCAAGGTTTAGAAAACATGGGAACTTTTTCTTTTTTAATGAAGGAACAAGAATTCAGGGAGATCACCTCCTTTGCTCAAGAAACCCACATAGCTCCAATTCCCAATTAGACTTTCTTATTTTTAACAGTCATGGCTATCTAAATCCAAAGACTTTTGCCAGTGCAGAGAATATTAAGTATAATTGCCCTCTGGTGTTCAACTGAAACAGAATTAAAATTCTTAAAATTATATTTCATCCCACACTGCAGAAGTTTCCTTTTGAAGTCAACATAACTCACACATCAAAACTGCAAATGAAAGACTTTACTGGCTGTGAGATACAACTAATTGATTTCAGGGATAGAATTTCTTTATTTTTATTTTACTTTATAAGACTGAGAAAAATTGTTCTAAAAATAATTAATTGCAGGGTTCTTGGAATTATCAATTTAGTTACCCTGTTTATTGCTCCTGAAGGATCCGCCAAGGTGCAAAGTGTCTCCTACTTTCTTTTTCTCTTGCTTAAACCAAAGATAAATTATCTTGAAGGCAAATTTGAAAGTTGCATGAAAGATAAAATATGCATATGGAAGTGAATCTAGCAAAGTGTTACATGAATCACTGAATTATTATTACAAAATTATGCAACATCATAGCTCTTCGTCATAAATAAATAAGTGCTAAAATATGAACGAAACATTCAAAGGGCCTATATAGCTGAGACTTGGAAACATTTTTAATCATCCACTGTCTTCTTGTTTGAATGTGGCAAAGGCTAAATTGAAGACTGTACAAGGGAAAAAGCATTCTTGTATTTTTGTTTATAGACTTAATTTCTTTGAAAAGTCATGATCTCTGATTAAGAACATTGGTAGAAAATAAATATCATATTTGATTATTTAAGAGAGTTACTCCTTCAAGATGCCTGGTAAATATTCAGTAAATGTTTCTGAATTGAGAAATAATGTTATTTATACTGTTTTTCTTCTTCAAGATGCCATCTTTCTCAACTTTCCACACTGACAAACCTTAGGTATTCAGAAAATTCATACTGAAAAATTCTCAAAATATTACTTTGGCACATATTTCTGGGAATAAGTAACTCATTCCAGAGTAGGGAATGGACGTGAACACACTAGCAGAGAGGAAAGATGTCACCATAGCATAGTCTGGGGACAAAAGTTCTGGGAAAGGTGCTTATGGCCCAACCTGGTGGCATTTACTGTTGAAAGGTCACTCAGTCCAGAGCTTTGTGTAGCTTTCCTGGGAGTATTACATAGCTCTCCTACAAAGAGGGCAGGGAAGCAGAAAGACTTTATTCGTGTGTGTGTGTGTGTGTGTGTGTGTGTGTGTGTGTGTGTGTGTGTTAGTTACTGGGGATTGAACCCAGGGGCATTCTGCCTCCAAGGTATACGTCCAGCCCTTTTTATTTTTTGTTTTTTGAAACAGGGTCTCAATAGGTTGATGAGAGTTTCACTACTTGCTGAGGCTGACCTCAAACCTGTGATCCTCCTGTCTCAGCCTCCCAAGTACTGGGATTACTGGCGTGTACCACCACACCCAGCTAGGATTCTATTCTTTCCATAAATAAATCCACCATGGTTACATTCCTTGGGCAATCAAAGCATAGAAATCAAAGACATTTCATGTCCCTGTGCCTAAGATTTGCACAAAAAGAAGCACTTGCAACATCCAAGAGAGATGAATCTAAACCATCTGGTACAAGTTCAACTACTTAGACCTACATGGTTAAAACCTACAACTATGACCAGCAGCCTTACCAAAATAATTTGGCACTTACTTTTACTTCAACTTGAGGTAACAGGAAATGGTTTCTAAATCTGCAGTGCTAGGTTTTTGTTTTGTTTTATTTATCCAAATAAACTCCAGGAGAGAGAGAAAAAAAAAAGCTGAAGACTTCCATATAAATCATTTCCCTTATGTTTACATTTAACTGCCTTGCTACATTCATCTAATGACTTGAGTCTGTTTTCTCTTTGCAAACTCAGCATGGTTATAAATACAATAAAGAACAGCATTTCTTCTACCATCACCATTCCTGTTTCCAAAATAGGCTCAAACCAAACACATTGCAAAGATTACAAACTCCTTAAAACTTTCTTATTCCACAAATGCATACATACATGCATATATAACATCATATTCTTTTATGCATTAATATATTATTTTATATAATATATTAATATATATTGCTTTATATATTGTGGATTATAATATATTATATAATATACATTCTTTTTTTACTGCTTCTATTAATAAAAAGTGGTAGCCATTCTTTTTGAGTCTGTATTGGCTTTATTAAGTCATCTTGGAATGAATTCCCCTCAAAGCAGATGGTGTGTGCATCTTCTCACTTGTCAATACTTCACTGGTTGGATGCATTGTCCTTGAATGCTTTACCCAGAAAAGGCTAACAAGAAAATCTGAGTCCTTGGGTTTTCTTGGAAGTGTTGTCACCTGTTTCCTGTCATTACTAGTTGTCCTTTTGATCTTTAACTCATTGCTTCTTGAGAGCTTATGCCTGTCGTGTGAATATAATTTTAGCATAATGATGGTAAGCAACAGACCCAATTTTAACCTTGGAAAATCAATGTATCCTTCATGATATTTTCACAGAGAAAGCTAGAATATCTCATCAACACTGGAGGCATTAATTGAACAAATCACTGGCTTTGAAAACTAGTAAATTATAGGCAAGACTAAGACTTCTAATAAAAAGAAAATATATCTTAAGGCAAACAGGTAGCCTCGGTTACTTGCAGAAGCTCTAATTTTAAATAGAATGACAGCTATTGCATGTAGAAGAAATGACAGAATTAGTGAATTAATATTTTGTAAACTAATGAAGTTGATGGTTAGTAAAGCATTATCAAGTGATATTAAAGCCATAAGATGAAAAGGCACAGAGGGATCAGGCATTTGTGCAGGGCAAATGTGTGCAAGGTTACATCACACCCAGGAGAGAAATGTAACATCATCATGGACAGTTAGGAAGTTATACGCAGTCACAGCGATGCAAATGGTGGGAAACCCGCATATTATGTATAACCCGGACGCACTGCAGTACGAAGTGCGTGAGCTCAGTGAGTATGTGCTCTTACCAAACTACGGCCACAAGGATGCAAGATAAATCCAGAAAAATAAGATATTCCACAGGATACATCTCCCCCTCTGTTTGGCAATAAAGGACTAAGAAAGGTGTAAATGATACAACAGCAGCCAAATGCAACTGCTGGTCCTGAATTAGAACCTGGCATGGACCAGCCAGCCGAAAGGGCATTCTAGGGACAAATTTCAGAAATACAAATACGGAATAAACATTAGAGGATATGTAATAATTGGTCATTTTGTTAGGTATAACTATTATTTTGGTTATAGGGAAATGATCTTTTCTACAGGTACATACCGAAGCACTTATGAGGTAGAATGTTATGTCTAAAATTTTCCTTCAAATACATCCGTGTTACTGATGTAAAATGAGTTGACAAGAAGAAAAATGAAACAGTTTCTTTAGAATACGTAAATACAAGCGGCAGATGGCATCCTCAGATGAAATAGCCTACGAATCCCTACTAAAATATCTGAGTTTCCTCTGTACTATTAATATTTCCTTAAAGGAGTAATAAATATTTTTTATAAATTGAACAGTTAGTCCTTCTCCTTCTTAATTCACTGTCTTTTCAGAAAGAGGACAGAAGACCCCTCCAGAATGAAAGCGTTGTTTCCATTTTCTTCCTTTCTGTGTTTTAAGATTGGTTCTCAAAGTATGGTTCCTGAGGGAGCAGCAACAGCCCCCAGGAACTTGCTAGAAATGCAAATTATGGGCCAGTCCTAGCCAATCAGAAGCTCTGCTGGGGCCCAGTGAGCTTTTTGGTCCCACCCTCCGGGTGATGCTGATGAGCACTGAAGCTTGAGGGCTGGTGTTCTACCGAGCTCCCATTTCTCCCTGAGTCGTTCACTTTGGCACTGCTATGTTGTGGGCAGAGTAAACATAAAGCAAGACACAGAATTAGAAAATTGATGTGCAGTTTTTATTCTTCTCTATCAATTCCTTCGGCCATGAGATTGAGAAAGTGAGAAAATAATATTTCTAATATTTGATGTTGCATTATGTTTGCAACACAATATTTTAGGGTATCATTGAAAATGATGACTTCGTTCTACTTAATTGTTAATATATTTCCTAGACTCAAGAAAGCCTTCTATGTCAAGAAAAACAGGACCTCTTTTTTTTATGCTGGGAATTGAACCCAGGGGCATTCTACCGCTGAATTATACCCTCATCCTTATTTTATTTTTTATTTTGAAACAGGGTTTCATTAGGTTTCTGAGAGCCTCCCCAAATTGCCGAGGCTGACCTCGAACCTGTGATCCTCCTGTCTCAGCTTCCCAACTATTGGGATTACAAGCGTGTGGAAATGTATCTAAGTCCCATTTTATAAGCAAGAATTTGTGACATGAAATGAATTATGCCTGCCCTCAAACACTACACGGGATTCCAACTATTGGGAACTTCCAATGTACCTACGTACAGTGTTCTTCCGTAGGGATTTGCCCCGTCTCCACACCAACCAGTGTGTTTTGAAGACGAGTGACCATGTCTAAATGCTGTAAGACCCACTGCACCCATGTAAGACTCTGGGAAGTCCGCAGATGTGAGTTTCTCTGAAGCCAATGTTTTCCTATTATCAGTGGGTGCCAGAGTTTTGAGAGATTTCATAATACCATCATTTTCTAGTGTGCCAAGCTGGAAACCTAAACCAATACACCTGATGTTTCATACAGTGCTTTGGCCCCAGGACTTACCACCCCATAAAGAGAACGTGTTATAGAGAATTACAGGCCCATCCTCATCTCAGAGGTTTAGGAACACATTTAGCTATTTGATATTCATATAAGAGGCGTCCAAGACTAACTAAAGCCAGACACCATTCATCATACCAAATGGTATTATACAAGGTTTGTGTTAAAGCATGACCAGGATGGTTCCTTATTCTATTCTTTCTGGAATAGTCTTGAAGGCTTCCCACAAGCCACAGGTACCCCTCCTCACTGCATGGGAATGCCGTGATGCCCTGCACAAGCCTTCCCATGGGGACACCCGTGCAACAGCGCTCACTTCTCCGCCATGCGCTTCTGCTTTAGCACAAGCCCATCGTGGCCAGCCACAATAGTTGATGAGGACACTCAACATTGAAGGCAGGTGTCAGGAGGGACAAAAAGAGAAAGGAAATTCAATAATCCTGAAGCAAGGAAATTCAACTCAAGTACAGACCAATGAAGAGGAAAATGATATACTCAACAGAAAATAAGCAGGTGAAACTGTGAGAGAAGGCACGAGGAAAGAAAGGGAAGGAAATAATAAGTAAGTTACTATACCTAAAAGAATCCATTATGAAATCATCCCATTTTCATTGTTTTTTTTGGGGGGGTGTTTTGGATTGGTTTGAGTTTTGTTTTTGTTTTGTTTTTTTGGTATGGGGATTGAACCCAGGGGTGGTCTAGCTCTGAGCTAGACCCCTGACCCTTTTTATCTTTTATTTTGAAACAGGGTCTGGCTAAGTTGCTGAGGCTTGCCTGGAACCTACAATTCTCTGTCTCAGCCTCCCAAGTACTGGAATTACAGGCATGTGTCACCTTACCCAACTCCATTTTCATTCTATAATATTCTATTTCCTCCAAATTTCAAATACATAGTTTTGTTACAAATTGTACTATGACCATCTATTCTGTTGCTATAAACCCTTGGAAAAAGTCTCCACCTCCTAAATACCTTCTCCCTAACTTAAATCACAAGCTGCCTCTGGAGGCAATTTGTAAATGTATCTATATATACACAAACAGGTATGTGTGTAATATACATACACACACATATGCTTAGCACACATTGTAAAGCACAGCAGAGGATCAGAGCTCTGTAACTTATGAACCATGTGATAGATGATAGGTAGTTAATAGATATACACTGCAGGTCCCCCCTCTATGAGTAGAGATAAAAATATCAGTATTGATGATTGATTCGGGGTTGAATTCGATGATGTATGCATAAAGCTTTTCACAGTTTCCAGCTGAAAGTCAGTACTCAAGAAGTGGTAGTTATTATCAATATTTTATAACCATACAACAAAATTTCTCCACTTGTTTTTCATATCAAAAACATTAAGTCCCTATTTGACTTTAGGGTTTCATTTACAACGAAAGTATAGAAGGAAAATTCTTGATCATATTTCACAACTTTTCTCCAATGAATTTCTAAAGACAAAACTATAAAATGTGAATAATTACAGATCCTTTATTTGTCCCTATTACCACATATCTGTTTCATCTGGTAATTTGACACTATTCTTTAAACAACAGCATGTCTACAAATGAACAATTAGAAATGGTTGGTAAATCATTTTTCTGTGATCAACGGTGCAAATTGAATTGGGAGCACTGGTTAGCTTCAAATTTAAATCAGAGGGAAAGGACATGTGTGGGGGGGAGAATAAATCAATGTCATAAATAGCACACAGGTAGATTCAGTAAATATATTGGTTATTAAGTGGATAAATAAAATTGTACTTGCTTCATTTCTGTAAGGATGCTTGAGATGATTTTGCATTTTTTGTGTCTTCAAAGAGCTTCAAATGTGACAGCAGAGAGAGAGAAAGAGAGAGAGAGAGAACAAATCAATGTCATATATAGCACACAGGTAGATTCAGTAAATATATCGGTTATTAAGTGAAGTGGATAATTAAAATTGCATTTGCTTCATTTCTATAATGGTGCTTGAGATAATTTTGAATTTTATGTGTCTTCAAAGAGCTTCAAATGTTACAGCACAGAGAGAGAGACAGAGACCGAGAGAGAGAGACAGAGACAGAGACAGAGACAGAGAGAGAAAACATCAGTATTCAAATGCTATAGTGGTCTTTCTTCCTTTCCCTTCCCTAAGCGGGTCCTGTGTTTGCCTGCAGAGTGTCTCACCCTCTCTTTCCTCTGAGAGCTGAAGATGGTGGAAATTACTGGTGGTATGCAGAATCTAAAAGGGTATGAAGAGACAAAAGAAGAGAGGCTACAGACAAATGGGAGGAAAGGAGACTGCAAGGGCCAGGGAAAGGACTGGGAGTAGAGTTCTATCCAGAGAGAATCCTGATGCTTGGAGGGAGAGAAGAGCAAAAGAAACTTCTATAAGAAGTTAAGGAAGCCAGGTGTGGTGGCGCTCCCCTGTAATCCCAGTATTTGGCAGACTGAGACAAGAGGAAAGCAGGCTCATGGCCAGCCTCAGCTACTTAATGAGGCCCTCTGCCACTTAGCAAGACTCTGTTTCAAAATAAAAAATAAAATAGGTCTGGGGGTGTAGCTCAGAGGTAGAATGCCCTGGGTTCAATCCCCAGTGCCACAAAAAAAAAAGAAGAAGAAGAAGTTAAGGAAATTGGGATAAAAAGAAATGGTTCTTTAATATCACTAAGGATTATATGTCTTATTCATAGTATTTTGCGAAACTCATTTTTTAAGATAATTTGTTTTGCTTTGGTGTGTACCTAAGTCATTGGAATGTACTTCTTTGGCCAAAATATCCCTCTAAAATCAGTAATGGCTCCATTGTGGTTACACAAACAGTTCCCATAACTTCCTTTACTTTCATTTGAATGCTATACAACCCTCTAAGTAGTTATCACTGTTCACTGAGTTTCCTAAAATGTCTCTTCTGAATTTGTCCTCACTTTACCATCCAGCATCTGAATGAACAGTTCTCCTTTGCTATTTTCTTAAAGTTTAGTGTTATGGTCAGCTATAGAGTAACCCCTGAAGAGCTCAGGGTTGATATAGTTAAGTCATGAAGGTTGTAATCTCATCAGTAGATAAATCCATTGTAATGGATTCACTGGATGGTAACCCAGGCCAGTGGGTGTGGCTGGAGAAGGTGGGCCCCAGGGGTGTGGCCTTAGGGACTGTGCTTGTGTCTTTGAATCCCCTTGCTTGCTTGCTCTCTCTTGCTTCCAGACTCCATGATATGAGAGCAGAGCCTTTGCTCTCTCCTCTCTGCTTCCTGCCGCCATGCCCTGAGATTTAAGACCCTGGCCTCACATGGACTGAAACCAGAATCTCCAAGAAACTATGAGCAAATAAACCTTCCTTCCTCTAAGTTATATGGCCAGGTTCACTGGGATACAGCAGTGAGAATGTTGACTGAGACATCTAGGATATAATCAGATAATTTGAAGTCAGCTTCTCACTAAATCACGTGTGTATATGCTGGTGAAGGTGAATCTGTGGGTGGGCACGTCAATTGGCTCAGAGCCAAAGGAAGTGCTGGTCAGACGTGAAGCACCATTAAGGATCCTCCATAATTGAGAGAAGTCTCATCATCTCTCAAGGTGGCACGACTGCAAATGTGAACAACTGACAAAAACAACAAGCAAAAAAGCAACAAACCCAGTAAAAAAGCTGTGAGTAACCTTTATGAAAGGAATAAAAGGGCAGCAGAATTAGTGAACGCTATCCAATATTAAAAGGGGCTTTAGTAGATACATTTAGTGAGACCAGTAGGAGAACATATCCTCTAAACAAACAACCTATGTCCTGGGACAGACAGAGAGAGAGAAAGAGAACTTATATATGTGTGTGTATTAGTGATGACAGGATAACATATGGATTAAAAGGATTGGACTTGAGTCCTGGCTCTATTAATTGGCCAAATTATATCACCTTATTAAATATACTGATAAAATTAACTTCAGAGGATATCAATGAAGATTAAATATGGTACTACTTGTAAAAACTTTGACACAATAATTGCACACAGAAAACAAACTTAAAAATATCAACAACTAGCCAGGCATGGTGGTGTACAATTATAATCCCAGTACTTGGGAGGCTGAGACAAGAGGATTGCGGGGCTGAGGCCAGCCTCAGCAACTTAGTGAGACTTTTAGCAACTTAGCAAGACCCTGTTTCAAAAATAAAAAATAAAATAGGGTTGGGGTGTAGCTTGGAGGTAGAATGCCCCTGGGTTCAATTCCCAGTACCAAAACACAAAACAAAACAAAACAAAAAAACACCAACAATTAGTATGTAACAACACTTACATAGCACTGACTATATGTCACACAGTGGTCTAAGAGCTTTGTACACGTGAACATACTAAATCCTAACAACAAGCCTATGAGGTACCATTATTCTCTCTACTTAAGAGACGATGGAATACAGGCACAGAGATTAGCTCCTCCAAATCTGTACAATTACAACATGCTAAAGCTGGTATTCAGCCTCAGACTCATTGCTTCTAAATCCAGACTACCTTCTCTGTAATAATCATAATTTGTTTTTATTTTTATTATTTTTATCATTAATGTGGGAAAGAAAAAGTATATGCTAACATGGGAACTGATTTAATAAATTTTGCATAATATATACTTATATAATACAGCTATACATTTATGTATGTGTATATATACATATACATATCACATATCATATATATGTGTGTGTATATACAGATGATCCTGGAACAAATTGCCTATGAACAGCCTCATCTATTTTTCTTTATGATGGACCCATAAACTACTAGTATGAGGTGCTAAAGAAAATGTGTATTTGAAGAAATAAAGTGCCAGACAAACAAATTGAAAAACCCAACCAAAGTTTTAAAAGTTTCCTTGTAACTCATAAATAACTGTAGCTTCTTGTGTGTCTCAAAAGCAAACTAAGTAGTTATTATCACACACATACACACACACACACACACACACACACACACACAAAATCTTCTCACTTTTAAGTCATAGTTAATAGTATTAGAGTCATTGATAAACAAAATATTTTTGTTATAATAGAGTAGATTTGCTAGATTTTAAAGATAAAAATACAATATTTGGGACATACATATACTAAAAAGGGGTCATTGTATATCTGCAATTCAAATATAACTGAACATTCTATAGTTTATCTGATAATTCTAGAGTCAGAATACATGTAATTTAAGCTTTAAAGATTTATATATACAGTGTTTACAAATTCTACAAATTATATTAAGTTAGAAAAAAATCAAGAAGTCTGTTCCTAAAAGGTTTATATCACAGCTAGGCATAGTGGCACATGCCTGTAATCCCAGCCCTTGGGAGGCTGGGACAAGAGGGTTGCCGGTTTGAAGCCAGCCTCAACAACTTAGTGAGACCCTGTTTCCAAATTAAAAAATAAAATAGGGCTGGGGGTGTGTCCCAGAGGTAGAATGCCCCTGGGTTCCATCCCCAGTACCACACACACACACACACACACACACACACACAAGTTTTATATCACATGTCTTTTAGTAAAGGTCACACTCTATATATTTAAAGTCAAAATCTTAAATTATGAACAAAATTCATATAATAAATAAATCTTGAGGTTCCAAGATGGTGACTAAGGGAGATACCATGTTACAATCTCTCTGAGACTTGGGTCTCAATTGCCGTGAAAGCAACTTCTCGACAGAAGAAAAGCAACAAAAACTTGAACTAAACAACAAAAAGTTTGAAACGCGAAGGAATCAAAGCCAGAAGACAAAACAGAGGAAAGTAAAAAACTCCAAGCACCTTACCTAAGGAACGATGAGGCGCCATCTTGACCGGACTGCACCGGCTGCTACAAGCATTGCGGCTTCCACACGCCGCCAGCAGAGAAGCCAGACACCTATTGTAAGTTCAACTGCAGATCAGCAGAGACGAAAGCAAGCGGCGACTCGCTCCACACTCAAGAGACCAAACGGCAGCAGCCACAGTGGCTGCAGCGGCGCCATCTTGGCAGGACCTTACCAGCGGCTACCAGCATTGTGGATTCCACACAAGACCAACAAAGACGCCAGTGACCTGCTGTGAACCCAGCAGCAGCAGAATAGCAGCAGTGAAGGCGAGCAGCAACTTGCTCCACGCACGACACAGACCCGATCTGCCACATCGGCAGAAGCAGCAGCAGTGCCATCTTGGTCAGACCACGCCGGCAGCTACCAGCATTGCAGCTTCTGCAGGCAACCAACAAAGAAGCCAGGGACCTGTTATAAAACCAGCACCTGCAGAGCATCAGTGACAAAAGCGAGCAGCAGTTCAATCCACACTCGGCAGAGTCCCCAGTGCCCAGAGGCCTGAACAGAGCCTGCAGTAGCGGCTGAGCGCCCCCCCCCCAAGAGATTAGGAGCAGAGCTCAACAAGACCATAAGTCAATGATCCACCCCAGGGGAAGACCACCCAGCACGGCCACAGGGACTCACGGGGTCTGAGACGGTGCAGATTGCCCCAGGGGAAGTGGGAATGGGGTCTGCTGTGGGTTGCAGTAGACACGTGTATAAGCAGACAGTCTCTGGTGACATTTGGGTGGGACAGACTTGCAGCACGCGGGTCACAGTGCCCTTATAGAGTCCCTGGGGATCACCACAGGACATTCAGTTGTGGTACCTGGGGAAGATTGGACCAAACCAGCCTTCTCTGCTGAAAACGTGGAGTTCCGTCTTTGCACAGAATTGGGTCAAAGTGACATCTACTGCTTCTGTAGGCAGAGAGACACAAGCCCGGGGCCCCTTGATGGTGACACCTGCCATAGGTGTAGACTAAGAGAGACATAGGGAGAGCCCAAGGGGAGAACACGGAGACCCACACTTGCAGGGAGAGTGGGAATAGCGGCACTGGTCGCCTGCACAGGTAGTGAGAGGCACCAGGCAAGGGTCCCAATTACTGAAGGAGACTAAGAATTGGGTCTGAAATGTACAGTATACCGAGCAAGTGAGAATAACCATTCATTAAAGGCTATTCACCTTTAAGGTTCACCTAATAGCAACTATCTACCCCGAAAATAAGAAACTATAAAGGGAAAGAGATTATACATAGGAAACCTACAGAGTGAGAGAGAGAGACCTACCAAAAGCAACAAAGGTATAAACATAAGAAACCTGAAATCATGAAAAGGAAGAATAGCAAAGAAACAATGAGCTTCCCAACCCCACAACAACAGAACCCGCCAACACAGAAGTGCAAAGATTGCCAGAAGGACAATTCAGAACTTTAATAGTAGAAATGATACAGGATTTCTGAAAAGAATTCAGAGAGAGCCTAAAATAAATGAAGGATCAAATAAACAAAGAATCCGACACCCTGAACAGGAATCAAAAAGAAGCTCTCAAGGGAGTGAAGGATGCAATAATTGAAATGAAGGCATCAGTACAGAATCCGACACCCTGAACAGGAATCAAAAAGAAGCTCTCAAGGGAGTGAAAGATGCAATAATTGAAATGAAGGCATCAGTACAGACCATCAACAATAGACTAGACCACATGGAAAACAGAATCTCACTCTTAGAAGATGACCTATCCAAAAATGAACGCATAGTACATAAATTAGAAAAAAAACAATTCAACAGCATGAACTGGACATTGAAGAGATCTCAGCCAGTCTTAAAAGAGCAAACCTAAGAATAACAGGCATAGAAGAGGGAATAGAAGCTGAAACCAAAGGAATCAATAATCTATTCAGAGAAGTAATATTAGAAAATTTTCCAAACATAGAAAGAGAGGTTGACACACAAGTTGAGGAAGCATATAGAACCCCTAATAGGCAAGATCAGAGAAGAGGTTCACCATGCCACATAATAATCAAATTGACTAATGTAGAGGCCAAGAAGAGAATCTTAAAGGCAGTCAGAGCAAAAGACCAAGTAAAATTCAGAGGCAAACCAATAAGAATCACTCCCAACCTTCCAAACCAAGTCATGAAAGCCAGAAGGGCCTGGAGCGACATATTCCAAACTCTGGAAGAAAACAACTTCCAGCAAGATTTATCTTCCCAGCAAAGATATCTATCAAATTTGACAGGGAAATAAAACCCTTTCATGACAAACAGAAGCTGAAAGACTTTATGTCTTCCAAACCAACACTAGAGAAAATACTCAAAGAGATTAATTACAAAGAAGAAATAATAAGGAAATGCCAGAAAAAGAGAAACAGTTATTTCCATCAAACAAACACCTAGGCAAAGAACAAACACTACCTCAAACAGAAATTAAATCTCAAAATGTTAGGAATTAAAACCCATCTCTCAATAATCACGCTGAATATAAATGGCCTCAACGCCCCAATCAAAAGACATAAGGTGGCAAAATGGATTAAAAATCACAATCTATCTATATGCTGCCTGCAAGAAACACACCTTACAAGTAAAGATATGCACAAACTAAAGGTGAAGGGGTGGAGCAAAGTAATCCACGCTAATGGAACTCTAAAACAAGCAGGAGTAGCAGTTATGATATCAGACAAATTAGACTTCAAACCTAAACTTATCAGAAGAGACAAAGAAGGTCATTTCTTACTGGTAAAAGGAACAATCCAGCAAGCGGATATAACAATAGTCAACATTTATGCCCCAAACATAGGCACAACCACTTTCATAAAAGAAATTATTTGTGACATTAAATCACACATGGATCCCGATATGAAAATAATGGGAGACTTCAACACCCCTCTCACACCACTAGATCGATCTTCAAGACAAAAGGTCAGTAAAGATGCCTCAGACCTAAGGAACACCATAAACCAAATGGACCTAGTAGACATATACAGAATATTCCACACAACTACAGCTGAATTCACATTTTTTCAGCTGCTCATGGAACCTTATCTAAAATAGACCATATCCTAGGCCACAAAGTGAGTACTAGCAAGTTCAAAAAATGTGACATAATCTCCTGCATCTTTTCAGACCATAATGGAATGAAACTAGAAATCAACTATAAGAAGACCCAGAGAAACCTCATAAACACATGGAGACTGAATACCACACTGCTGAATGAGGAATGGGTAAAAGAAGAAATAAGCAGAGAAATTAAGAAATTCCTAGAAATAAATGAAAACAGAGACACAACATACCAAAATCTCTGGGACACCCTGAAGGCAGTATCAAGAGGAAAATTCATAGCACTGAGTGCCCACATAAGAAGAACAGAAAATCACCAAATAAATAACCTAACAACACACCTCAAAGCCTTTGGAAAACAGGAACAGTCTAACCCCAAAGCCAGTAGACAAAGGAAATAATTAAAATGAGGGCAGAAATCAATGAAGTAGAGTATAAAAAAAATGCAAAAAATCAACAAAACCAAAAGCTGGTTCCTTGAAAAAATAAACAAGATAGATAAACTAACCTAACCTAACCAAAAGAAAGAGAGAATCAACCCAAATTACTAAAATAAGAGATGAAAAAGGTGATGTTACCACTGACAGCATGGAAATCCAGAGGATTATCAGAAACTACTTTGAAAAACTATACTCCAACAAAATGGAAAACCTAGAAGAAACTGACAAATTTCTAGATACATACAACCTTCCTAAGTTGAATCAAGAAGATATAGAAAATTTAAATCAACCAATAACAATTAAAGAGATTAAAGCAGCAATAAAGAGCCTACCATCAGCCGGGCGTGGTGGCGCACGCTTGTAATCCCAGTACTTTGGGAGGCGGAGACCGGAGGATCCGGGTTCGCGGCCAACCTCAGCGTGCATGCGCACGCGCACGATTGATCGATTGATTGATCTATCTCTCTCTCTCCTCTCTCTCTCTCTCTCTCTACCTAGTGAGGCCCTCCGCAACTCCGTGAGACCCGGTTTCAAAAATAAAGCATAAAAAAAATAGGGCCAGGGGTGTAGCATGGAGGTAGAACGCCCCTGCATTCAATCCCCGGTACCACAAAAAAAAAAAAAAAAAAAGAGCCTACCATCAAGGAAAAGCCCAGGTCCAGATGGTTTCCCAGGTGAATTTTATAAAACCTTTACAGAAGAACTAATCCGAATACTCCTCAATCTATTTCATGAAATAGAAAGAAATGGGACCCTCCCAAATACATTCTATGAAGCCAACATCACATTAATACCAAATCCAAATAAAGACAGCTCAAGAAAAGAAAACTACAGACCTATATCGTTGATGAACTTAGACGCAAAACTTCTAAACAAAATACTAGCAATGTGCATTCAAAACCACATCACAAATATCATACATCATGACCAAGTCAGGTTTATCCCAGGGATGCAAGGCTGGCTCAACAAAGGAAATACAATCTATGTAATACACCACATAAACAGAACTAAAGACAAAAATCACATGATCATTTCGATTGGTGCTAAAAATGCATTTGACAAAATCCAACACCCATTCATGATAAGAACACTGCAGAGAATCAGAATAGAAGGACCATACCTCAACATCATAAAGGCAATATACAATAGGCCCACACCCAACATCATTCTGAATGGGGAAAAACTTTGAGAGTTCCCCTTAAAAACAGGAACAAGACAAGTATGCCCGCTGTCACCACTCCTTTTCAATATAGTACTTGAGATTCTAGCCAGAGCAATAAGGCAAGAGAAGGAAATAAAAGGAGTATAAATAGGAACTGAAACTGAAACTATCTCTATTTGCAGATGACATGATATTATACTTAGAAGATCCAGCAAACTCAACCAAAAGGCTCATAGAACTGATCAACAAATTCAGCAAAGTGTCTGGATACAAAACCATTCTTAAAAAATCAGAAGCTTTTCTGTATGCCAACCATAAATCCACTGAAAAAGAAATCCAGAAGACATTTCCACTCACGATAACCCCCAAAACAATAAAATACTTGGGAATAAACCTAACCAAGGAGGTAAAAGACCTCTATAAGGAAAACTATAAATCATTGAAAAAAGAAATTGAAGAAGATCTTAGAAGATGGAAAAATCTCCCATGCTCTTGCGTAGACAGAATAAATATCATCAAAATGGACATTCTTCCAAAAGTGATCTACAGATTGAATGCAATACCCATTAAATTACCAAAGTCATTCTTCACTGACATAGAAAAATCTGTTCTTAAATTCATTTGGAACAACAAAAAACCCAGAATAACCAAAGTAGTGCTCAGCAACAAGAACCATGCAGGAGGCATCACAATACCTGACTTCAAACTATACTACAAAGCCATAGTAATAAAAACAGCATGGTCTTGGCACAACAGCAGACACATAGACCAATGGAGCAGAATAGAAGACTCAGAAACAAATCCACACACTTTCAGCCAATTGATTTTTGACAAAGGGGCTAAAAACATCCACTGGAAAAAAATAGCCTCTTTAACAAATGGTGCTGGCAAAACTGGCTAACCATATGCAGAAAAATAGAAATAAACCCCACTTTCTCACCTTGTACAAGAGTCAATTCAAGATGGATCAAAGACCTAGAAATCAGACCAGAGACCTTGAAGCTACTTGAAGAGGGCATAGGTCCAACACTTCAACACATAGGCACAGGTAAAGACTTCCTGAACAAGACCCCAAAGGCACAGGAAATTAAAATGAGGATCAATACGTGGGATTGCATTAAACTGAAGAGCTTTTGTGCAGCCGACAGAATGGGAGAAGATTTTTGCCAGCTCCTCCTCTGATAGAGGACTAATATCTAGAATATACAGAGAACTTAAAAAAATCACCACTAAAAAAAAACAAATAATCCTTCGTGGGACCCAGTTTCAAAATAAAGTATAAAAAAATAGGGCCAGGGGTTTAGCGCGGAGGTAGAACGCCCCTGGGTTCAATCCCTGGTACCGCAAAAAAAAAAAATCCAATCCAAAAATGGGCAAGTGAACTAAATAGACACTTCACAGAAGAAGAAATACAAATGGCCAATAAATTTATGAAAAAACGTTTATCATTAGCAATCAGAGAGATGCAAATCAAAACTACCCTGAGATTTCACCTAACCCCAATTAGAATGGTAATCATTAAAAACACAAACAACAACAAGTGCTGGCGAGGATGTGGAGAAGTAGGAACTCTAATACACTGCTGGCGGGATTGCAAATTATTGCAACTACTTTGGAAAACAGTGTGGAGGATCCTCAAAAGAATTGGAATGAACCTACCATATAACCCAGCAATACCACTTCTAGGCATCTACCCAAAAGAACTGAAACCAAACTACCAGACTAATGCATGTGTATCTATGTTTATAGCTACACAATTCACAATTGACAAACTTTGGAACCAGCCAAGGTGTCCATCAACAGATTAATGGATTACAAAACTATGGGATATGGACACAATGGAATTTTATGCAGCCATAAAGAAAAACAAAATTACATTATTTGCAGGGAAGTGGAGGAACTGAAGAACATTATGCTAAGTGAGATTAGTTCCAAAGAGTGAAAAGTCGGATGTTCTCCCTAATATGTGGAAGCTAGGGAGAATGTGACTTAGAAGGGACTCCAGACAAAGAAGGAGAAAACTTTAGTTGAGCAAAGAAGGTGACCTAACTGAGGGAGATGGGAGGGGGAAGAGGGAAATACACTAATGCACACGATGTCAGAGTCAATCACTGTGCTGAGCATGGAAAGGAAGGAAAGGGAAGGGAATAGGGTGGGATTTGAGGGAGGGCTAAATGAGCAATGTGTGCATGCATGCTTCTGATACCCTGACACTTATCAAAATGTATAACTACAATGCACCAATAAATGAAATTAAAAAAAGAGATTGAAACCAGACTGCCATAGTAACACATGCATATCTATGTTTATAGCCCCACAATTCACAATAGCCAAAATATGGAACCAGCCTAAGTGTCTATCAACAGATGAATGGATTACAAAATTATGGGCTATACATAATGGAATTCTACTCAGTCATAAAGAAGAACAAAATTATGTCACTTGCAGTAAAATGGATGGAACTGGAGAACATTCTGCTAAGTGAGATTAATCAGTCACAAAAAGTAAAGGTCAAATGTTTCCCCTCATACGTGGAACCTAGGGAGAAATTGGGACACAGGAGAGACTCCAGACAAAGGAGGAGAACCCCTTGTGGAGTGATGGAGGGGACCTAAGGGAGGGAGATGGATGTGGGGAGGGAGACTCTATGAAGGAAGCAGTTCAACGGACATGATGTACATACATAAATTTATAATGCCAATCTCAATGTCGTGCACATGGAGGGTGAGAGAGCAGTGTACGAGTGGGTGCTATGTGGATGCCTGTCTCTATTACTCTGAACTTCATCATGATGTATGATTACAATGCACCAATAAAAAATAAAACAAACATTAAAAATAAATATAAGAAATAGTAAAACAACTGGAAGAAAAGTCAAATCTCATATCTCAAGGAAAAGAAAAGAAGATGATTTTCAATAAGAGAAAATGGACAAGAAATTAGATAAATTGAAGAATTCCCAAATCTGGTTAGCAGAAATTCAGCAAAAGGGAAAAAATAGAGGAAAGGAAATTCTGAAAGCAATTATTTAAAAAAATAATTAGTTCAAGGACTCATAAAATGCTTGGTTAGGGAATAAAAAATAAACTCACTAAAATATAAAAAAATAAAAAATAAATAAATAGCTGGGTGTGGTGGCGCATGCTTGTAATCTCAGTACTTGGGAGGCTGAGACTGGAGGATCTGGGTTCGTGTCCAGCCTCAGCTACTTAGTGAGGCCTCCGCAACTTAGTGAGACCCTGTTTAAAAATAAAGAATAAAAAATAGGGCTGGGGGTGGAGCTCGGAGGTAGAATGCCCCTGTGCTCAATCCTCAGTACTGCAAAAAAAAAATAAATAAATAAATAAATAAATAAATAAATAAATAAATAAAACTTTGCATTTCTTTATGCTTTTTCTTCCAAAAAAAAAAAACACTCAATGCACTAGATTAAAAGATAGATTTTGAAATTCCTTTCCACAAAGTTGTCTCAACTATGCTAGTTCTTTCTGGATATGCGAATTCCATGAGAGCCAACTTATCATCTTGAGACAGTCAAAATAAAACTTCACATACATAAAAATAGCTCTGTAAAGTAATGCTGTAGATTATGCGGTCATATAAATCACTGAGAAAGGAAACAAGAAAGGAAATAAGAAGAGAGGAGAGAGAGGACAACAGCATGGAAAATTACAATTTGGTCAATAAAAACCGAACTGCCTTGAGTGTCATGCTCTCCACTGAAGCTGAAATAAGTAGGTACGATGTCACACATCATGTTCTGAGTTTGTAACATAGAGCAGTTGTGCAGATCCATTTTTCACAAGTGGAGATCTGTCACTTAGCCACAGCAACTTCACGCCAAAACTCCCATTATTGCGCGGCTGCCCTGCCAGCGAAGCCACCAACTTTTTCAAAACACAAGGGAGCTGCATCCTAGGCTGCATATGAGGCAGCTTCTCATGCTGATGAACAGCACGGTCTTGTCGCCCTCGCAAGTGCTTACGTGTGGGCAGGGAGAAATCTTCATCCTTAATGTGTGCAATAATGTGCTTAATGTTCATCTGACCAAGCACCACCAAGTTTTACATGTTCACCATAAAAGCAAAGAACCGTGTCTTCACAACTCAATTAGTTTTGCATTCTCACTATTATTAATGACATTCATAAAATATAGCTTATTCTATAATCGTTTCCAGCCATTGTCTTTTTTTTTAATCTTAGTGGAAAGAACATCTTTGAAAGCAAAACCAAACACAAATCATGATAACCATGCTGCGCAGTGACTGGTACTGCAATCTCAGTAGCGAAATATATGGGATGCTGTACTAGAAAAACGTACATTCATTCATGTATATCCGAATAATTGATGTGGAAAAAAATAAAGCTCTCTTTCACAAAGGCAACGGTAAGGAAGGAAGCATTTGAAATTCAGGCTTTTTTTATTTTCCCTCAATTAATGTCTCACGGGGTTACAGACTTAAACACTTCTTTTTACAATGTTAGCCTCATCTATTTTCTTCTCTTTTTCTTTGTCAGCTTGTACTTGGGGTCATATTTCACTCCACTCCAAGTTATCACACAAAAAAATTATCACACCCGGGCATGGTGGTGCACACCTATAATCCCAGTACTTGGGAGGTTGAGACAGGAGGACTGCAGTTCGAGGAAAACCTCAGCAACTTAGCGAGGCCCTATGTAACTTAGTGAGACCCTGTTTCAAAATAAAATAGGGTTGGGGTTGTAACTCAGAGGTAGAATGCTCCTGAGTTCAATGCCCAGTATAAGAAAAAAGGAAAAGAAATTTATCACCTGGTGTATTTGCACTAAAGAATATTATGTTGTTTGGAGTATGTTTACTTCCAATGAGGGTATTGTTATAATTTCACTATCTAAACTAAATCTGTATACAAATCCAAACCCATAAAAATTAACAAAAAGGAAAATCCATTTATCTGTCTACCAATTATGGAGAGCGTGTAACAAAAATTAAAACAGTAACTCATAGCACCCCGAAGGTTCTTGTTGCACATCTGGTAATCTTGTATGATCACTACTGAGGGGGACTGCCAATGTCTTTTTAAATTATTTACATTACTTTTAACTGAAAAATCATAATTGTATCACATTTATGGAATATAATGCATTGTTTTGATATATGTACAGATGTGAAGTGATTAAATCAAGCAAACCAACTATCGCCTCACTTATTTGACATTATTTTGTGGCAATACATTTGAAATTTACTCTCTTAGTTATTTTGAAATATACAATACATTATTATTGACTATAGTCACCCTGCTGTGCAAGAGAAATTGCCAATTTCTGCTCCAATTTTTCTGACAATTGAAAAGAAACACTCTCCAAGGTTCATGGGCATGTAAGATGACAAAGTGCACCAGTGCTGACAGAAGGATGGAAAATGATCGACTTACTCCATGCAAGTCTTGTATTAAGAAGGGGTTTGTTTGGCTGATAGGGAATGAAACTCCAGCTATGCTATTACAGGGGAGATTCTGTGACAAGGTTTTTTTTCTTCTAAATGTAAAGAATAATTTCAAAGGCCGGGCATGGTGGCGCACGCTTGTAATCCCAGTACTTTGGGAGGTAGAGACCAGAGGATCCGGGTTTGCAGCCAGCCTCAGTTCTCTCCCTCTCTCTCTCGCTCTCTCTCTCTCTCTCTCTCTCTCCCTGTCTCTCTCCCTGTCTCTCTCTACTTAATAGGCCCTCCGCAACTTCGTGAGACCCGGCTTCAAAATAAAGTATAAAAAAATAGGGCCGGGAGTATAGCGCGGAGGTAGAACGCCCCTGGGTTCAATCCCCAGTACCGCAAAAAAAAAAAAAAAGAATAATTTCAAGCCATGTGTGGTGGTACATGCCCATAATCCTAGTACTTGGGAGGCCGAGACAGAAAGCAGGTTTGAGGCTAGCCTCAGCAATTTAGTGAGATCCTCAACAACCTAGTAGGACCCTGTTTCAAAATAAAAACTAGAAAGGGCTGGGACTGTAGTTCAGAGATAGTATGCCCCTGGGTTCAATCACTAGTACCAAAAGAAAAAAAAAAAGAAAGAGGAATAATTTCAGTTGTACATTATTTTAATTTGTTCTATTTGGATTCATGCAAAATTATCATTAAACATAATGATTACTATGAAAACCAGTGCTGTGGCTATCAGTTAAAGATGTCAGGTTGAACATGTGTATTTACCCCTCCTGCCTACCAGACTGTCACAAAAATACCAATAAATATATATTTTTTAATGTAGAAATCCACAAAGTTAAAGGGAATGGCAGAAGAGCCAGCAGAGAAATTTTGAGAGCTGGAAAGCAGAGGGATGCATGAAATTTGATTTGGAATACCTGGGAAAGCTGAAAGCTAAGCATCAGACAGCAGGAATGACAGCGAGCAACTCGTTTATACCACAGAACCCTAACGCAGCTGAGGAATAGGGAGCACCCCATGCTCTCACAGCCAGGAAAGGGCGGTGTGGGGACGCTGAACACTGGAGGAATGACAGAGACTGTGTAAGAAGGTAGACTCTGGGTGACCTCCACTGCCCTGCCTTCCATTCTAGCAGAGACAGAGACCGAGCACAGGGACTCTGGACAAGGAGTCCCACGAGGACTGGGAGTGTGGAACAGAAGGACCATGGGGATCCACATGGCATCAAACTTCTCCATTACCACAGGAAGCTCAGAAGACAATGGAAGGGTGCTTCTAAAATGACGAGCAAACTTGGAATTCTCTCATACCAGTCTGTCATTTCAGGCTTGATTCCAGGAAATTTAATATAACCAAAATTTATAAGGAAAGTGTATGTCAGGAAACATAAAATCTCTTAATCCTCATTTTCCAAAATAAGGCAAAAAATGAGATATCAAACATTTAAAAAGCAGTATGGGAATAGTATTTAGATATACGGAAATCAAAAGTAGAATGAACAACTAGAATAACTGAGAATGACTGCCTCAGACCAGGGAATGTGGGGCAAGAAAGACCAAAAAGAGGTAGGGGATGTTCTTCATAACAAGCAAGGTAGAACTATTTGCCTTTAAACTATGCATATATAAAACTATGATAAAAGTCAAAGCACATTTTTTAAAAAACAGCAATTAACTACTTAACAAAACATGCTTAATTGCCAATGGCCCACATTCACTACTTACCAGGGGTCCTTCAGAAATCATAGTACTGTGTTCATAATAAAGACCCTCATGAATTTTGAACTCACAAGTATTTTATCTAACAAGAGTTAACAGCAGTTCTCTCTTTATACATTGTTGGTAGGACTGTAAATTAGTACAGCCACTATGGGGATCAATATGAAGGTTTCTCAAAAGACTAGGAATGGGACCACCATATGACTCACCTATACCACTCCTGGGTATCTTTCCAGAAGAATTAAAGTCAGAATACTATAGTGATACATGATACCCATGTTTATAGCAGCACAACTCACAATAGCTAAATTATGGAACCAACCTAGGTGTTCATGAACATATGAATGGATAGTGAAAATGTGCTGTGTACACACAGTGGAATTTTATTCAACCATAAAAAAGAACAAAATTGTGTCATATGCAGGAAAATGGATAGAACTAGAGAATGTTATGCTAAGTGAGATCAGTCAGTCTCGGAAAGTCAAGGATTATATGTTTTCTCTCATATGTTGAAGTAAGAACAAAAACAGAAAAAGAAAGGAACTTCAGACAAATGGAGAAGCCAGTAGAACAATGGAAGGGGGTTGGGGAGGAGAAGAGAAGAGAAAAACAAGGGTTGAGGAAGGGAACAGTTCAGACAAGGTTATGTCCACACATGAAGGTATCACTACAAATCTCACCATGGGGGAGGAGAAAGGGCGAGCAGGAGGCGGGGGAGAGGGAAATGCACAGAGTGCTGTGTGCATGTATGTTTGCGTCAATTTGAATATCACTATGATGTAGAATTACAATGCACCAATAAAAATATTTAAAAAGAATTTCTGTTAGTATTCTCTTAAGTCATGCCTGCTTATGACAATCTCTCAAGTCTCGTTTTTCTTAAAAATAGTTTAAGGATATTTTCCTCGAGATAGGATCCTAAGTTGGAAGTTTGTCACTTCTTTCCCTTCTGTTTCTGTTGTCACTGTTGCTTCTTTGAGAATCTGGTGTGTGAGCTCGGGCTGCTTTTCTCCTTCTCTTTGGTTTTCAGCACTTTTACTACTCTGTGTCTAGTTAATTTTTTTTGTAATCTCTTTGGAGTTCACAAACCTTCTTGTATATGTCGATTGATGTTTTTCATAGATTTTGGAAAAATTGTTTGCCAATGTTTCTTTTTTACATACTTTTATTGGTGCATTGTAATTATACTTTATACTGAGGAATAGAGTGATAGTAATATACATGCATACAGCACTCTCTGGATCCTACCCTCTCCCTCCCTTTCCCTGCACATGTCATTGGGATTGGTATTGATAATTTCATAAACATACATAGTATTATTTAAACTGTTACCTTCATTACATCTCTATCCCTTCTCCTAACTCCCCTAAACCCTCTCCATCACTCCATTGGAGTCTTTTATACAACTTTTCTCTCTTCTCTTTTTGGTACTCCAAATAGACATATTTTTAGTATTTCCCACTGTGGTCCACATAAATCTAATGTTCATCTTTGTACTTATTCTTTCTCTGTTTCAGTTTGTGCATTTTCTAATGACGTGCATTTTATTTCCTCAATGCTGCATTCTCTTCTAATCTGCAACCAAATTAATCTGTTGAGTGCTTAATTCTCCTTACTGTCCTTCTCAGTTTGCCAAATTCCAGTTGATTCCTTTGATGGGTTGTAATTCTTTAAGAAGTATCCTATCTTTTCTTCTGTTTTGCCTCTTTTTACCTAGTTCTTCAGACTGTGAGTCATAATTACTGTAAAGTTGTTTACAATATCTGGATCATGCTGGAGTCTGCTCCCATTTTCTGCTTTTTCCTCTTCATTTTAGTTCATAATATGCAAGTTTTCCGGTGAATACTTTTCAGGTGAATAGTTCTACCTGATATGAAGCTGGGTTTCAGCTTTGGAAGGGCTCAATCTGGTCTTAGCACACAGTTCTCCAGGGCTTTCCTCTGAGTACATGGGACTTTTGCTGAGACCTTTCTCCCTGGAACATCTTAAACTCAATTGTCTCCTTGGCACTCTGAGACTAACAATAATTCTGCTCTGATTTTCAGAGTTCTTTGCTTGTGGTTTTCTCCTCTATCATTTCAGAGTTTCTGAATTTGGCCAATTACTTAAGGGTGAAGCATCCTGTGTTCCTTTAGTCTTCAATTTTGTCACTGTTCTCTTGGGTTCATCAAAAACTCTGCTGGTTTTTCAGACATCAATTTTCTGTTTGGTATATAACCAGTGTATTCATCTTCTTGCCCACAGCAAGAATTATCATGTGCACCAAGGAAAAGACAGCTGAAGAATGTCACACTACTGCTCCATGGTTGTCCCTTCTCCAGAATGTTAACTTTTCCACTTCTTGTTGCTTGAGCAGTTCTCCGATGCCTTTAATAGATTGTCTCTATATTTTATCCATTCACTCTAGTTGTTGCTTTATATTTAATTCATTAGTTCCATCATCTGTCTGCCACAACCACTCCATCCTACCTAGATGCTTTTAATTTTATTTGTTTGATTAATTAACAACAGGTTTTGATCTCTGCATTTGCTGAGAGGCAAACTTTTCCTGAAAAAAAAAGAGTATACCTCCACTTACTTCTAGACACAAAGGGATAAAAACAGTACAATAACATTACATTTTTAAGTGTGAGTACACCAAAGAATTAGAAATACCTGAGAATATTGACTTTGCTGTCAAAATTGCACTTGTTTTGTGTAGGAACCTGTGGCTGAAGTTATTGAACTGGGAGATGCATTTAATATTCAAGAATCTATTCAAGGAGACTGTAATTCCCAATGAAAACATGCCAATCAAAACATGCAACAAAAACAATGACAAATGTATTATCACTTGAGATGAAATTGAGACAAAATGAGAAAACTGCAAATAATTCATGTTTCTAAATCAGCCATGTGGAGGTATTCCTCTCAAAGCAAGCAAAGAAGGGCCAATTAGAAGTTTCTAGGTTGATGGGCTACGGAGGCATGCATTTTTTCCTATCAAGGAAAGGGTAAAAAGCTTAGGATAGCCTTGGACAGCATGACTTATTGGAAATATATCATATCTTGCTTCAACAAAGATTCAAGATGACTTACATAAGCAGAAACTAAAAATTACATTTTATATAAAAGAGTAGAAGCTATTACAACACTGCAAAGATAAAAATATAATGAGATGAAGCTAGAGATAAGGCGATGTTTACTATAATCGTCATCATAATTAGGCCATGTGACATGTTAATCATGATGCTTCATTCAGACAAATAAAACACAAGTTATACTCATTTTCTCTCTACTATTTTAAAGTAATTTCTAAACCATTCAATGGAAGTATTCAAGCAAATAAATGTTTCTTTTTTAAAAGTTTGAAAAAAGAGAAACCTAAAGTGATTGGGAGGTGGTCTTTATGATTATTTCCAACTTTATGATTTTATGACCCAGACCAACTCTAAAGGCAAGAATTGAAACTTATGAGCTATGCTATGAAGAAGGTCTTTCTGTTTCATATACTTTCCTTTTTCCCAGACCTGGACAACTATAGATAATTAGCTCAAAGGTCTACAAACATTTTCTGCAAAGGCACAATAGTAAGTATTTTGGACATTGGGGAACATATGGTCTTTTTAGAACTACTCAACTCTGCCATGGTATCAAAACCAGCCATAAGCAATACATAAAGGAATAGGTGTCAGCCGGGCTTGGCGCACGCTTGTAATCCCAGTACTTTGGGAGGCGGAGACCGGAGGATCTGGGTTCGTGGCCAGCCTCAGCTCTCTCTCTCTCTCTCTCTCCCTCTCTCTCTCCCTGTCTCTCTCTCTCTCTCTCTCTCTCTCTCTCTCTCTCTCTCTCTCTCTGTC
>PVJS01012933.1:0-42988 GCA_004027185.1 Glis glis
GAGACCGGAGGATCCGGGTTCGCGGCCAGCCTCAGCTCTCTCTCTCTCCCTGTTTCTCTCTCTCTCCCTGTTTCTCTCTCTCTCTCTCTCTCTTTCCTTAGTGAGGCCCTCTGCAACTTCGTGAGACCCGGTTTCAAAATAAAGTATAAAAAATAGGGCCGGGGGCGTAGCGCGGAGGTAGAACGCCCTTGCGTTCAATCCCTGGTACCGCAAAAAAAAAAAAAAAAATTTAAAAAGTTACATCTTAGACGTACTGAAATTTCTTCAGTCTCTAGCTAGTGATGTAATCCATTTATTTTGCTCTATTCTGTGTTAATTTTAAATGTTTAACTTTCAAAGAGTAATTATATTCATCATTTTTCCGATTCTTGGGCATCATCTTACCATAGTCCCAAGTAGTGACAATACTTTTTAAATTATTCTGATATATTCAAGAATTCTACCTAATCTGAATATGTTGAACACTGAACATTTATAGCATCATCTTTTCAAAAATCTTGAGGCTCTTATTTTTTAATCAACAAAGTACCCTCATAAAATTCATGAAGCAGTTTGTGCAAATTACTATTGTTTAATTTAATATCCTTTTTGAAAAAGCTATTTACATATAAAACTACATATGTTAATATTAGAGAACATTAGAAACAATGTACTTTCTTTGGGTTATCTCCTGAATTTTATTCTTTTCAGTTGTAATCGCAGAATGAAACAACCTTACTTTAAAGAATTGTATGTAAGATCATCGTTAGCAAGCTGCAATATTTTACAAGAATTAGAAGAGAAGACTGAAATAATTAAAGCAGACAAAAATAGCTCAGAAGATAACACTTACAGGGTAAGACTTAGGAGATTAAGAAACAATGTGAATAATCTTAATGTTAATTACAAAATCTGAAAAATATGCATTTTTATGAGCAAAAATATTGCTTGCAATTTCATTGGAGCGATGAGAATAAGTTATTTTTCCTTCCTGATTTCCATATTTTGTATAACTGTAGGAATAGAAATTATACATTTAGTTAAGATCAGATTTTAGGGAAATCATTTGTTTCATTCAGTGGAGGGAGAATTGGTTCTAAATATTCCAATTCTTATTTCTTAAAGTCTGGTTTCTATTTTTTCCCAGTGTCAGGCCCTTTTAAGTATCTAAGGGAATCTATAGGTCTTCTAAAACAAAAAATCTACTTTTATATGCACTCAAAAAAAAACCAATTTAACAATTTTCTTGGACTAACCCGAAATCCAATTTTGGACATGGATTAAGAGGCATTCAAAACTTTTTAAATTATTTCATGTTTGCTTGAATACTTCTTATGTTGTTGAGAATTTTTGATACATCTGCTTTCTTATTTTATGTTTTTCATTAACTTGCCTTTATTGTGCTTGTTGAAGTCCTGGTTATTCTTTTGCTTGTGCTGTGCATTGTCCTTGCAAGAGTAGTTTTGCCTTCACACCTTTGGTGCTACTGTTTTTCTTCCCTTATTCTCAAGTATGGTGACTTTAATATTGAAAAAAAGTTATGATTACCATTATGACAAAAATAAAAGCTGACATTTATTGAGTGGTTATCTGCTAGACATTGTTCTATATGCTTTACTTCCATTAATTTAATTCTCACAACTCTCTGAAGTGAAGTAAAATGAAAAAATTCGGGCAGTGAAAAGTTAGGTAACTTTTCCAAGTTCGCCTAACATTGTTGTTTTCTTGCAGTCCCTTGTTGAGCAACTAGACCAAGAGAGAGAGATGAGATGGAAAGCTGAGCAAGCTGAAAAGAAACTTATAGATTATATCGATGAACTGCATAAACAAGCAGATGAAAAAAAAGATGTTCATAGTCTGGCTCTACTTACCACGGATAGGTGAGGCAAAAATATATAATCCTAAAGATACCTCATAACAGAAAGAATATTGAACTTGGAACTGGAATATCTTAATTTAAACTAGCTATAGTATGACTTTAAAAGTTTTTTTTAAACAATGTATTTGGATTTTATTTGGTTTGAAGACTTAGTGCTTTGTTAACATGTTATATAAATAAGGAATTCTCGCTATATTTATTTGAGCCCTCAGCTGTGAAGTGTCAGATAGATACGTATTATAAGTAAAGAGACTAGAGCAGTGGTAGGCAAAGTTTTCTGCGAAGTTCCAAATTCCATATAGGGTGAGGATTTGCAAATTTTTATTTAAGCTTTGTGGGTCCTGTTCAAACTGTTATTACATATTAGTCTTCTGCAGTGGGCCTTGGTACCAGCCTTACATAACTTGTCTATTATACCATGTTTCCCATGTTCCATTTTCATTGTTCTCTTGAAAAAGCAATCTTTTCTGACTCTACTTTTATCTAAACTCTTGTGTGTTTATCTTTTTGAGATTAGATCCTCAATCTTGATATTCCTGTATGTGCCTTAGTAGTGACTCTGTATCCCTTGCATCTAATACAGAGTCTGGCATCCAGATACTGTACTTATGAGTATATGTTATCTCAAAAAATTAATCTTGCTGGGCATGTTGGTATACACCTATAATCCCAGCTACTTGGGAGGCTAAGGCAGGAGATTTGCAAATTCAAGGCCAGACCAGGCAAGTTTGGGAGACCCTGTCTTGAAATAAAAACTAAAAGGAGCTAGAGATGTAGCTCAGTGAAAGAGTACCCCTGGGTTCAATCCCCAATACTGCAAAAGAGAAAAAAAGAAGAATCTTATTTAGTATGGGGTCTTTACTCTCTAAACGTCCTTGATGAATGAACTTTTTTATCTAATTGCCTACTAAAAATGCCTTGCCTGTTTCTCTCGTGTCTTAAGATTAACATATCCTTAGACAGACTCATTCTGCTTCTTTATTCTATACTCTTTGTGATAATAAATGGTGTCCCATCAGTATCCAGTCAGCCACCAAAAGTAGAAATCTAGGAATAACTGTTTTGTTTCCTTTCTCATATCATATATCACTTCCTAAAGGATATTGAACATTCTCCTCAATATCCTAAAATTGTTGCCTTAATTTACGCTCTATCTCTTGCTTAGATATCTGTACCTTCTCTGCTCCCATCCCACATAGCCCATAGAATAATAAGCTCTAACATTCTCTCATATGACATGTCAAACTGGAGTTGATTGAGTGGACAAAGGAAGACCAGTTTGGAGACTACTCTCATTAAAGACAAGAGGATAGATAGTAAGAACAAGAATTGGAGAAATGACCATAATATAGAAGTAGATGGATGTATTTCTTTAAATATGGCCTGGAAATATAATAGATACACATTGGGGTGGCTGTCTAGCGCAGTAATTCCTTCATGAGCCTATGTCTTTTCCAAATACTAGACTTATATCCTATCATCAACCACCTCTCTGTCTATAGTATTTGGGTAAGATGTGGAGAGTGAGCGTATAACCCAAGTTAGGTGAACATAATATATTAACCCATGGCCACAGTGATTGATTCATGGTGTGCACATATGACCAAATGAAACTAATCAGAACCTTCCTAGTGACTCTTCTAAGTTGAGCTAGAGGAAGGTGATCCTTCTGTTTGGTTCTTAGAAGTTTTAGAATGGGGGCCCAGGGATGTTTTTATCCTTCCTCCTTTACCTCCCATGCCCCACCCTTGTGCCGCTTTTCTGTTCCCCTCCCCAAACATAAAGACACCTGCAGTGGAAAAACTAAAGACAGCCTCTAGGGGATCAGATATAAAGAGGATGTTTTGTTTTGTTTTGTTTTGTTTTGTTTTGTTTTGTTTTGTTGGTGATGCTGATGATTGAACCCAGGGGCATTCTACCTCTGAGCTACACACCCAGTCCTATTTTATTTTTTATTTGGAAACGATCTCACTAACTTGCTGAGAGTTGCTAAGTTGCTGAAACTGTCTTCAAACCTGAGATCTTCCTGTCACAGCCTCCCAAGTACTGGGATTATAGGTACCACAGCCAGGCAGATATAAGTTCTGATGGTATGCATGTTCCTGATTTCAGTGGTCCCTCAAAATACTGCCACTCAATCTTTCTCTAAGTTTAGTTATGTGGGTCAATAAATTATCTCCTTTTGTTTAAACTAGTTAAGTTTTTAGCTGTAACCAAACAGTTGTAACTAATACAAAGCTAGAATCAATACTTGGTGTCTAAGGGAAGTCAACTTGTAAATAGCTGTTCATATAGCGCGCTTATGTCACACAGCTTTTATAAATGTATCCATGTCTGTTCTGTCTGCCAGATACTGAGTTCCTTAAAGGCACTGGTTGCATCTTATTCATCTTGCTTTTTAAAAAGTCCATATCTACACACTGTTTGAAACACATTAGCTGTTTAATAAATTTTTGCTAAGGCATACTAAAGTTATAAAAGATAATGTTTCATTAATTTACTTAGAGTGTTTTCCCTTTGGGCACAGTATTAGTTTCAGGAGTGGAGGATAGGCTAATATTGCTTTTCAGCCATTTTTAATTGAAATTAAGAGTTTGAAACATTCTTATCTTCTTTACTGTAAGCTTTAACACTGACTACAATTTTTATCATTTTATATATGTAATGTATTTAACACCACATATAATTTCTGCTTAGGTTAAAAGACATTATTTTTAAAGAGAGAAATTCCAAGGCACAACTCGAAGTTATGGTTCACAAACTTCAAAATGAAATTAAGAAACTAACTATTGAATTAATGAAAGCAAGAGATCAACAAGAAGATCACCTTAGACACTTAAGAACCCTGGAAAAAGCATTAGAAAAAATGGAGAGGCAAAAAACGCAGCAGCAGGCGGCACAGGTATTCCTCTATTTTAATGTCTGACATGAACTAACACAAGTTTATCATTTCTATCCTGAAACAAATTACACCATATAGTAAACCTAAAAGATGTTAGGCTATATACAAAACTTAAATTATTGTTAATTTAAATAAGACAATCATGTAGCCTTTTGAATTATATCTAAATTAAGGCCAGGCGTGGTGGCACACGCTTTTAATCCCAGTACTTGGGAGGCTGAGACCGGAGGATCCAGGTTCACGGCCAGCCTCAGCTACTTAGTGAGGCCCTCTGCAACTAAGTGAGACCCTGTTTCGAAATAAAGAATAAAAAATAGGGCTGGGGGTGTAGCTCAGGTAGAATGTCCCTGGGCTCAATCCCCAGTACCACACACACACACAAAAAAAAAAAAAAAAAAAATTAAGACTGCCAGCACTTACATAAAGCAATTACAAGAATTGATGAAATATTTCAGCTAATTAGGCCTGTATTTTGAGAAAGCTAGTTTGTAAACATTTTGGGGGTGCTTAAAGGAATTTCATTTTCTTGCTTTCTGAATGGAAATTCCCATCAAAATCTGTGGTACAAACAAGCAGTAAAGCCAGTGTATTTGATGCTTCCAAGGCTGTCCTTTGTATGAGTATAACATTGCTGATTTAATAAATTTTGAAAATCAACTTAGTCACTACGTCCTGCCACTTAGAAGGTAGTTTTCTTACAAGAATTGGCATAAAACAGAAGCAGGAAGATTATTATCTAAGTATTATAATAATAGTACATACTTTATTCAGATCAGACTTATCCAAGAGGTGGAACTCAAAGCTTCAGCTGCTGATAGAGAAATAAACTTACTTCGAACTTCCCTTCACCAAGAAAAGGAACAAGTGCAACAACTTCATGAACTTCTGGCATTGAAAGAACAAGAGCACAGGTAAATGAAAAACATCAGGAAAATACATTTAAAAATAGAAAAGAAAGCTAAGACAATGATGGCTCATTGGTGAAGTCTGACAGAGTTAGCTCATGGGAAATACCATGGCTATATATGTATTAGAATCAGGACTATAGCAGGAACTGGATAGCTAATCACTCTATTGTCAGCATTTGAAGTAAAGGCTTTGTAACAAAGAAGCTTATTTCACATTTCTCCAAACCCAAGAACAAATTGTCATTGTATATGGAGAAAGCTGTTTTAATTGACTTCCAAGTAACTACTTGTTAAATTGATCAATCTTTACTCCTCTGAACCAAGGATCAACAAATTTGTGTGTGTGTGTGTGTGTGTGTGTGTGTGTGTGTGTGTGTGTGTGTGTGTGTGTTTAAGGGTGGGTACTGGGGATTGAGCCAGGGCCATTATACTTTTGAGATACATCACCATCCCTATTTATTTTGAAACAGGGTCTCGCTACATTACCCTTCATTGGCTTTGAATCTGTGATCTTCCTGTCTCAGAATCCCAGGTACTGGGATTATAGGCACAAGCCCTGCATAAAATTTTTCTCTAATGGGTCACATAGTTTTGCAAGCCATACCCAACTTTTCTTTTCTTTTTTTTTTTAATTTTTTTTGCGGTACCAGGGATTGAACCCAGGGGTGTTCTACCTCCAAGCTACACCCCGGCCCTATTTTTTTTATACTTTATTTTGAAACCGGGTCTCATGAAGTTGCGGAGGGCCTCATTAAGTAGCTGAGGCTGGCCGTGAACCCGGACCCTCTGGTCTCCACCTCCCAGGTACTGGGATTACAAGCATGCGCCACCACACCCAGCTCATACCTAACTTTTCTTTTGTCTCCATACATAATGCATAAAAGAAATGGATGTGGCTATGTTCCTGTAAAAGTTTATTTACAAAGAAAAGGGCAGCAGGCCACTTGTGTTCCAAGCTTGCCAAGCCCTGCTGTGTAGAGTCCACAGTAATTTGAACATTTTCTTCTAGTCACCTACGTACTGGCCTACCAATTGAATTATATGATTGCTGTGGTCAATCGCATTCATTCTCAAACCTGTTTTTTGTACTTATAGAATTTTTTAATGCATAAAGTAAATTTTGATCCTCTAGGGAAAGCTGTCATCTTGAGTATGGGAGATACTATAAAAGATTGGGAAATAGTCACAAAAAGCTAGAATTTTGTACTTAGTTTCCTTTACAAATTTTTTTAATGTTCTCATTACATTTTAAAGAAACAGAAACTGAAAATAATGGTTTTTGTGTTATGAGTTTGAATTATGCAGAAAAATAACAGAATTCTAAAGTATGAACTTAAAATTTAAAATCAAGCCATAGAGCCAGGCACGCTGGACATGGTGGCACATGTTGTAATCCCAGTACTTGGGAGGCTGAGACAGGAAGATCGCAGGTTCGAGGACAGCCTCAGCAAGTAGTGAGACTCTCATCAACCTAGCGAGACCTGTTACACCCCAGAGGTAGAATGCCTCTGGGTTCAACCCCCAGTACCACCAAAAAAAAAAAAAAAAACTAGCCCTATATCAAAAGATTTGTAAATAATTTTACACTTTAACTGACTTTTGCTATTAAGCTATCATTGGTACCAATCAGACTATATCTAAGTCAAAGACGCAGGCCAAAGTAGAAGATATAGTGAAGCAGAACTTATGCAAATACACCTAAAGAATTTTTGAAACCATAGAATGACTGAACTATTTCAGTGAAGTTAAGATTTGACATACTCCTCAGATCCCCATCATCATTGCATACACATATATACCTCATATTTTTTCTATACATACCTATGCCCAATTTCTGTGTTTGAAAGTGGGGAGCTTATCTTAAGTTAAATTAAGGAATGTAGACTATTAAAAACTATTTTAAGACCTTTAAAATTTTTCTTTTTAAGACAGTAGCATCGTTTGATTTGTATTTGTTTTACATTCCAGGAAAGAACTTGAAACAAGGGATTTTATTAATGATGCTGAGTTCCAGGATGCCTTAGCTAAGGAAATAGCCAAAGAAGAGAGAAAACATGAGCAACAAATAAAAGAATACCATGAGAAAATTGATGTATTAAACCAGCAGTATATGGATTTAGAAAATGAATTCCGTATTGCTTTAAGTGTTGAAGCCAGAAGATTTCAAAATGTAAGAATTGGCATTAGCTCTTTATCAAAACAGAATCAACAAAATACACTTTGATAACAGGACTACATTTTAGAATGCTAGCTCTGTTTACATGTTGGCTATATGGGGTGTGTGTGTGTGTGTGTGTGTGTGTGTGTGTGTGTGTAGTGCTGGAGATTGAACCCAGGAGCATTCTACCTCTGAGCTATACCCCCAGCCCTATTTTATTTTTTATTTTGAAATAGGGTCTCACTAAGTTGCTGAGGCTGGCCTCGAACCTGCAATCCTCCTGTTCTCAGCCTCCCAGGTACTGGGATTACAGGCGTGTGCCACCATGTCCGGCTTGGCTATATAATTTTAAATTACATAAATTCTTAGAGCTTTAGTTTCCTCACTTAAGTAATAGCTATTCTTCATTGCTGTTGCAAACTCTTAAGATTATAAATGGTGATGAAAAGAGAGCACTTTTATAGGAATGGGGAAATCTGTAATTCCTTATTACTATAGAGCAGGAATTGGCAAAATTAAAGCCCCCAGGCTGAATATGGCCCGTTGCCTTTTTTTTAATAAATTTTATTGGGAAGGAGTCACACTCATTTGTTTATATATTATCTGTGGCTGCTTTTGCATTACAAAAACAAGAGTTGGTATTTGCAATAGAGATCATATGGCCTGGCCTGCAGAGCTTAACAGTTTACTATCTGGTACAGAAAAAGGTTGGTAACCCCTGCTCTAGTGGAACAATCTTGCTCCTAAGGCCAGTCCCACCAGGTATGTGCTAGATCCCATTTCCTCTTGCCTACTAAAGGATATGCCTGCAACAAATCTTCCCTCTCACTCTCTTACATCAGCAGTTTTTCCCTCTCTGTTGGATCATTTCCTTCAGCATACATACATGCTATGATTTCTCACATCTCAAGAATACTTTCTTGATCCTGTTTGGCTACCGCCTTGCTTCTCTGCTTTCATTTATAATAGAACTTCTCAAGTATATGTGTTTGCTGTCACTGATTTCTTTTCTTTTTTTTTTTTTTGCGGTACTGGGGATTGAACCCAGGGAAATTCTACCTCCGAGCTACACCCCAGCCCTACATTTTTATTCTTTATTTTGAAACAGGGCCTCACTAAGTTGCAGAGGGCCTCACTGAGTAGCTGAGGCTAGCCCCGAACCCGGATCCTCAGGTCTCAGCCTCCCAAGTACTGGGATTACGAGCGTGCGCCACCACACCTGGCTTTAACTGATTCCTCTATTTCTCTCCCTCTCACCTACTCTGATCAAGATTTTATTTCTACTGCAGTACTAGCAATGCTGTAGTCAAAGCCACCTGCAACATCCACACTGAAAGTCTCCAACTTAGTCTTTATCTGATTTGACCAAGGAGCAACATTTGACAGAATTGATCTCTTCCTCCCTCCCAGACTCTTTTTACTTAGTACCAGCACACCCTGTCTCTCAGTTTTCTTGACTTTTTGTTGTTTCTCTTTTCAGTCTGTTTTGTTGGTTTCTCTTATTTTCTCCAAAATATCATTATTGGAATACCCAGATTTCAGTCCTTTTCTAGATACCTCAGCCTCTTGGTAAATTCTTATAGTATCAATTATTGTATCTCCAGCCTAGACCTTTTGCCTGAATTCCAAACTTGTATGTGTAACCACGTGTTTAAAATCTATATTTAAACTCGGCACGGTGGCACACACCTGCAATCCCAGTACTTGGGAGGCTGAGATAGGAGAGGATCACAAGTTTGAGGCCAGCCTCAGCAACTTAGGGTGACCTTCAGCAACTTGGTGAGACCCTGTTTCAAAATTAAAAAGGGCTGGAGGTATAGCTTGAAGGTAGAATGTCCCTGTGTTCAATCTCCAGTACCCAAAATAAAATCTGCACTTAACTGCTGACTTTCTCCCCAAACCTTCTACATCAACAGTCTTCCTATCTCATTTAATGACACCCATCCTTCTAAGTGCTTAAGCCAAAAATTAGAATTATCAACTCCTTTTTTCTGACACTCCATATCCAGTGCAAGAAATTCTGTCACCATTATTTTAAAAATACATATGGTCATTTCTTACCACCTATTACTACCACCCTGGTATAAATCACATCATCTTTCACCTGTGTTATGTAAAAGGCTTTTTGGTTGATCTTCCTGCTTTCTTCCTGTTCCCTTTTCTGTTTATGCTGACCACAGCAGCCCCAGAGTCCTCTCCTCAAAAACCTCTATTGTCCCTCCTTTTTATTCAGAGTAATATTCAAAACCCTCTATAATCTAGTCCTCTGATTTAATCTACTGTTGTTCCCTTCTCCCGTGCCAGTCCCTGGCACCAGCCTTTGGTGCTTTCCCTCTGTCTCACATGCCAGGCGGGAGTTCCTGCCTGGGACACTTTCCCCACATACTGCCCAGCTCCCTCCCTCCTTCGAGCCATTGCTGCAATGTCATCTCCTCAGTGATTGTGCCTTTTAAAATTGGACCCGCCTCTCCCAACACTTCACATCCTTCCCACTTTGTTTACCCTAGTACACAATATCCTCTAACGTGATATATAGTTTATTATGCTTACTGTTTGCTGTTATTCCCTACCCACTAGAATGTAACCTTTCCAGAGGCAGAGATTTTGTTCTGTATTGTTCATTGATGTATTCCAGTGCCTAGAACAATGGCTGGCACACAACAGACCCTCAGTTAATATTTGATAAATTAATGAATTCTGCTTTTAGATCCACTGATTTCCCTGGGTAACTTTTTTTTATATATTCATTTATTGGTGCATTATAATCATACTCAGGGTAGGCAAATGAATGACTTCCCTGGTTCTCTGTTTCATCATCTGGAAATTAGTGAGTTCTATTTTTTTGCTAAAACTGATTCTAAAAATGAAACATGTAAACTGTTTCCAGAAGCAAATATTTTCTATAACTATTTTTGGAGAGCTTCCATTTATAATGCAGTTTTCAAATATAGGTTAAAGATGGCTTTGAAAATGTTGCAACTGAGTTAGCCAAGAGCAAACATGCTCTCGTTTGGGCTCAACGAAAAGAAAACGAGTCTTCCTCTTTAATCAAAGATCTAACCTGTATGGTGAAGGAACAAAAAACAAAACTTGCAGAAGTTTCCAAATTAAAACAGGAAACAGCAGCAAATTTACAGGTAAGACTAACATTATATTTTCCTTTAATTTTTACATCATTTCTTTAAGCTTGTTATGATTTTAGAAACTCTACAAAATGAACTTTTAAAGGTACTAATTATATATTGTGATGCATATGGGAAAAGTGCAACTTATTTATGTAAAATAATTGAATTAATTTTTAGAAACATATTAAATAGGCACCCAGTCATACAGGTGATACAACAATTGGGAAGGTAATACTTAAATGACCAAAGTTTGGGAAATACCACCTGGATTGCTGTTATTAATTCTGTGATGGTAGTGGTGGTGGTACTGGTGGTGTTTTTTAGATATACTTAACTATAATAGTTTTTAGATTAATGTTTTTATTGCTGTTGTCTCAATTAAACATTAGTGCTATTTTGCCCATGATAAGTCAGCTTCTGGGAGGAAACTTTTAGGCTGTTGGTATAAATGTTTCATGAGAAATTTTTAATATTATAGGCATAATTCCTCTTTTAAGATTTTAGGATGAAATTGAAAGTGTTTAAAGGAGTCGTCTATTGAAATTTGACTTTTTATTTCATGGTCCGGATCTTTAGTTAATAAAACTAAAACTTCTGATATTTTTTGTGAGCATTTACTTTGTATTTGCTTAAATAATATTTTTTCTCATTATAAGATGCAAAAAGTAGAAATAAAAGAATCATATAATTACTTTTCTTTTTTTTAATTTTGGGGAGTATACAGAATCAAATCAACACACTTGAAATTCTGATTGAAGATGACAAGCAGAAGAGTATTCAAATAGAACTTCTCAAGCATGAAAAAGTCCAGCTTATTTCCGAGCTAGCAGCCAAGGAATCACTAATTTATGGTTTAAGGACAGAAAGAAAAGTATGGGGACATGAGCTGGCACAACAGGGTAAAAATCTCAAATTTTCAGAGGGAAAATACCCATTCTTAAAAATCAATAAGTCTGAGTATTGGAGACAAAAGGGCTTACTTGGCTAGAGATGCCAAAAGATAGTACTTTATCTCAAAGAATAAGTCAGCATTTGCTAGCCAAACAAGAATGACAACCTCTTAGGAAATGGAAAATAGCTTATTATACCAATTAAGTTATAACTGATATTTTTTACTTAAAGTTATTTTTAACTGATATGTGAAAACAAAAATTGTAAATATTCGTAGGATACTATGGGATGTTTAGATACATGTATACATTTGTAATATTTAAATCAGAATAAAAGTATCCCTCCTCAGCCGGGGGTGGTGGCACACGCCTGTAATTCCAGTACTTGGGAGGCTGAGAAAGGAGGATCACAGGTTCAAGTACAGCCTCTGTAGCATAGTGAGACTCGATAACATAGCAAGACCCTGTTTCAGAACAACAAAAAATTGTAAAAAGGGCTGGGTGTGTAGCTTGGAGGTAGAATGCCCCTGAGTTCAATTCCCAGGACCACAAAAAAAGAAAAAAAATCCCTCTTCAGATATTTATCATTTCTTTATGGGGAAAACACTTAAAATGCTTTAGCTCTGATATTTTTCATTGTTTTCTTCCCAATATAATTTGGTCACTTTTCTGAACTATGTATACCTTTACAATGGTATAGCTAAATAAATGATTAAAAACAACTCTTGTACAATAATTTTAAGTTATGTGTACAGTAAGCAATGTTCTTATTTTATTCATCTTTGTAACATTGATACTATTGTGCATGCAGAGGTGTAAAATAGTATATAAATGAAAGACACTTTAGGTTTGGGTAAACTCTCAGCCTCATTCCCTTTCTAATTACTGTAAAGCAAGAGATAATACACTGTTTATGGTATTTATAGATACCTTAAAATTATGAATAGCTAGATGTTGCTCTTAATGGAACATTGACTATTTCTCCATTCCCTTTAGAAATGTTTAATATGATTTTGTCTGTTTGTATGCCATAACATGAATTAAATATTACATGTGTGAGTTATTCTTAATTTTATTCATGATTTTAGGTTATTAAATAGCCCAGGTGTAGTTGGCATGGTGGCTCATGCCTATAATCCCAATACTTGGGAGGCTGAGATAGGAGGATAGCAGGTAGAGGCCAGCCTCTACCTGAGTAAGACCCTATTTCAAAAGTAAAAAAGCCTACGGGTGTAGCTAGAAGGTAGAATGCCCCTGGGTTCAATCCTTAATACAAAAACAAAAAATAGCCCAAGTGTTTAGAAGGCTTTTTGTTTAGTCTTCTCTCTATACTGTGTTATTGTATGCTTTGGGTTTTTATTCAGTTTTTATTTACTGTATAATATATTGTTAGGTTAGAGTTTCATAAAATACAAAACCTCCAAGGTATATTAATGTTTCTAACTGGTGATAATTTGTTTCTTAGGGTCATGTCTAGCCCAAAATCGTGGAAAATTGGAAGCCCAAGTTGAAAGTTTATGTAGAGAGAATGAATCTCTGAGAAAGGCAAATGAAAGTGATAGTGATGCATTACGGATAAAGAGCAAAATCATAGAAGACCAAACTGAAACCATTAGAAAATTAAAAGATGTAAGTATGACATTTTCTTTTGGGAAAAGAACGAATAGTAGGTTTGAAATTTTGTGGATCAAACTATCCAGAAAATAATTTGTCTCAATGATTCCCAACTGTTGCAGGATGTAAGACAAGATATCATGTGTTTCCTTTTATAATAGTTCCTTTGCTTTTAAAAGTGGTACCTGATATTTATTACTTAAATTTTACTTCAGAATTTTATGGAAAATTTTATGAAGGCCTTTGAAAAAACTGGAAATACTCAATGTTAAGAGATTAGGAGTTACAAGAAAATTTAATATTTTATGTGTTTAAATATCCTTTTAAATGATAATATAAACCATATCTAATTAGAATATGAAACATTCAAGGACAGTAAAAATAAAGTACTGGTTTTTTTTTCTTAAAGTGTTTACAAGAAAAAGATGAACACATCAAAATATTACAAGAAAAGATCACTGAAATAGAAAAATGTACTCAAGAACAACTTGATGAAAAATGTTCACAACTGGATAACATAATTGAGAAATTGGAAAGGCACAATGAAAGAAAGGAAAAACTAAAACAACAATTGAAAACAAAGGAATTAGAACTTGAAGAAATTAGAAAAGCTTACAGGTATTAGAGTATTTCCCCCTGAGAAAAAATATTGGCTGATTAATTTCGTATACCTAATCTACTTATAAAATTATTTCTCTTCATATTAGTACACTTAATCAGAAGTGGCATGATAAAGGAGAGCTTCTGAGTCATCTTGAAACACAAGTAAAAGAAGTAAAAGAAAAATTTGAAAACAAAGAAAGGAAACTTAAAGCAGAAAGAGACAAAAGTATTGAACTACAAAAGTAAGCATTAAATCCTAGAGGATGTGGGACCTTTTAAACATAAACTCTGAATTGGAATGGTTAAATATGTACAAAAAGAGAAGTGCCAAAAATATATAGGACATACTTATTTGCCAAGAACTTTTATTTCCATTCTATCTAGAAAATGACGATAGTAATAGTTCCCACCTTAAATATTAGATATGAAGTTGACATATATATCTATGTGTATTTATGCATATTTATAGCTTATTTGAATTATATAGTTGTTAGAATAGTACCTGACACATAGTAATTATTCTATGAGCATTTAGTTTGTATTACTGTGATTATTGTTTTAATTACAACTGTTTGAATGAAAGCAGTTAGTGATATTTTGTTTATTATAAGTGGAGTTTAGAGGAGAAAGTCACGTGACCACCAGGGCAATGAGCTCCTGAAGAGGCTGAAGCAAATTTAAATAGGAGTCAGCCTGCACAAGCTGAGGATATTTTTAAAGAGCGAAAAGAAAATATATACCCAGCTGCCATTGTTGTGTGGATTCTATAAAATATATTCAAGAGGAAATAAGATTTTATGCATATAAATTAACTTCTAAAATAATTTTATGTAATATAATTTAATGAATGCTTCTCGTGTCAAGATAGAGTGGCATCAACCACATGGAATATAGACAGCCCAAAAAAAAAACTTATACACATACCTTCTACATGCACACAATATAAATATGGGTTTTGTTACTTTTTTTAAGAAATGCGATAGACAAGCTTCATAGTATGGATGATGCCTTTAAAAAACAAGTTGATGCAATTGTCGAAGCTCATCAAGCCGAAATAATACAACTGGCAAGTGAAAAGCAGAAATGTATCGATTCTGCAAATTTAAAGGTACTGTAAGTAAAATTCACTCTGATAATGAGTATTAGTTATAGCTAAACAAATTAGATCTTTGGAAATTTTAAAGAGAAAAGGCAGCATGATCTTATGACCTAATAGGATATTGCCAAAACTATCATGACACCATATTTGGTAATACTTTAGATTAGTTGTGGAACATAATTCTAATGAAACTAAAATTGTAAGTTTGGCTGGGCGTGGTGGCGCACACTTGTAATCCCATTACTTGGGAGGCTGAGACAGAAGGATCCAGGTTCGCCACCAGCCTCAGCTACTTAGTGAGGCCCTCCGCAACTTAGTGAGACCCTGTTTCCAAATAAAGAATAAAAAAATAGGGCTAGAGGTGTAGCTCAGAGGTAGAATGTCCCTGGGTTCAATCCCCCAGTACTGCCAAAAAAAAAAAATTGTAAGTTTGATCCTAGTGTGCACCTGATCTCTGGATAAAACTTTTCTTTGATTACTCTCATATCAAAGTCCCTTGTTTACACATAGGCAAGGTGAGAATGTGAAAGTGTTAAACATAATTCATCACTACATTGAGAAAGTTCTCAAAGAGTACTTTATTAGAGTTCAAGACTATCTGCTTTATCATCTTTAGGTTGACAAAGGAATGAGTTTGGGGTGATGCAAAATCAAAGCAAACATGAGAATCACCTATGAAGCTTTTTAATAATACACGTTCATGAGGTTCCCCTCAGATTCTTTTATACCTGGGCTGAGACTGAGGTATTTTTAGAATTCTAGATGACTGATGTGACCCCACCCCTACCCCTTTGAGAGCCAGTAGATTCAGGAATAGTTGTGAATTTCCATTTCTCCTTAATTTTGAAGTGACAATAAGAAACTAAGGTATCTAAGACTAGAGATTCAGAAATGAGCAACTGTAAAACAACAAAAAGTGAAGCAATGTTCCAGCTAGGTCTGGGAGTGTAGCTCAGTAGTGGAGCATTTGCATTCAAGTGAAATTACCCTCAGGACTCTATGCAAACATAAAGAAGTAAGGACTTTGGAAATTATCATAGTAAAAAAGTTTTAACTTTTAAAATTTTGGTTATTTCAAGTCAATAGATATTTCAGGTGTTTTATTTACTATTTATCAAGAGTATATCAGGAAATAACAAAGTATAAGATTATGCCCTTAGTTGAGTTCTGCGTTGGAAATCCTGCCAATATGAAGTAATATTAAAGGGAACAGTTTGAAGAGTTGGCGAAATAGAACTAGCGCCTAAAGGCGAAAATGAGATATATGGGGGAGGAGGGATGCTGAGGCATCACATAGAGGTGACCATTTAAGTTAAAGGAAAATAATAGTTTTCTACGGGAAAAGAAATCTATATTAAAGGTTGAAAAGAATAAAGTAGACAGAAATGAATGGTCATATTGTTGGTGTATTGGGAGTGTTTGTTGTATTATATGACAGTGTTTCAAGCAGAAATTAACAGTATCAAATACAAAGATCCCAGGAAAATGTAGGTTAGGAATAAATTATAAAATGACCTCTCAAAAAGATAATAATGCAAATGCAATAGAGACTACATTAAAGAGGTTTCTTTTGAGTGTGAGGTTGCTTCAATTTTAAAGATCTGTAAGGAAACTGGTGTTTAAGTTGAACTTATGACTCAGCATGTATAGGCAACACAGGACAGAAGATTGTCAGAAAACTGGTTTTCTGTCCTCTCTAATAGAAATTGCACAACCTTAAACAAATTTTCTATGCTCTAAAATAGAGTTAAAATATATTGTCATGTCTTTTTCACAAGGACCTTATGAAAACAAAATAGATAATATACATGAAAGTACTTTGTATAGTGTATAAACATCGTATTTTCCCTATTAGTATTTGAACAAGTTACATTTTACTAACCTTATCACATTAAATAAATCACTAATTACAGAATGCGTAAAAATAAGTTGTTTTTTTCTTTCAGAATGCATTTTTAAAGTACATTTCTTTAGGAAATTAAAATGTAAAATTTACATGTTGATTTAGGTCCATCGAGTCGAAGAAGAAATGCGTGAACTTCTGGAAGAAACATGCAAGAACAAAAAAGCAATGGAATTAAAAATTAAGCAACTTGCTTGTGCTCTAAATGAAATTCAGAAAGAAATGTGATGGATCTGAGAACAAATTTAATTGAAATGGACCAAAAGACCTATTGTAAAAATGATTAAATATTGTAATAGTAGTAACAGACTTTTGATCAAGTATTTATTAATTGTATATGTAGGTTTTTATAATAAATTGTTGATAATTATGTATATTAGAAAACCCTATCATAATAGATTTATAACACTTTTTCTTGTTTCTGTGCTATACATTGTTTGATTATTGCACATTCGCCTACAGATTTGTAAATGAAGGTTAGTATTTTGACTTTATAAGGGAAACTATTTTAATCACTGTTGTTAACATTATTGTGTTGATGAAGAACTAATTATATTTTTTGGTTGTCCTTTAGTTGATGTAGCTCCATTCTTTAAAATGCTTATAAAATATAGCCAAAAAGTATTTTAAATCTGTATGATAAAAGATGTGGCATTTTTAAGAAAGCACATGTAGCCATGTCTACATCACTCATTAACTTATGCCTTCTTTATAATGCATATGACTTTTCATTAAAGATTACATTTAAGGTTTTATAAATATTGTCTATTCCAGAAGAGGAACACTGCTGTTCCCTGCTCATTGTGCTTTTTTTTAATCACCACATATGAAGAGAATTGTGATTTTGCAACTGGAAACACTCATTTCATGTCAGGTTGTTTATTGCTGTTTCACATTTGTCACCTCTTATGCTGTGTATGCAGAAGGAAACTATTAAGTGCTATACCCCCTACTATTTCTGAGAGGAAGAAAATATCACATTTTAAACTAATAATAGTAAGCTGAGTTTTAAAAAGTAAATGGAACCAGAAAAAAATCAAATGCTTCTTAAAGAGAAAGTTGCATTTCATTATGGGTAAGCTTCATACTGAAATCTTTGTAACTACCTCCAACACACCACTGCATGTCATGAGAGTCTCAGAAAGGAGATAAATATTTAGAGAAATAATTGATGAAAACTTCCTAAATTTGATTTCCAATTGAGTAACCTACAAACAAAAGTTTTCAGTAAAGCCCAGGATAAATAGAGAATCAAACCTAGACATGTTATAGTCAAATTGTTGGGAAGATCTTGAAAGAAGCCAAAAACTAAGATTCATCTGACACAGAAACTACAACATAACAGCCGACTCCTCATCAGAAACAATATGGGATAGAAGGCAGCGGATCATGTATTTAATGTGGTGGAAGAAAAGGAGTTGTTGACCAGTAACAAATGCAAAGTAAAAACATTCCTAGATTCTAATGGAGATCCAGAAAATAACATTGCTAGCCGAACTGCTTTAAGAGAATTGCTAAAGAAACCCCTACAGATTGAAAGGAAATTATATCAGACACTAACAAATCCACTGGAAGAAAGCATTATAAAAGGTAAAATACAAGCCGGGCGTGGTGGCGCAGCTTATAATCCTAGTACTTGGGAGGCGGAGACCGGAGGATCCGGGTTCACCGCTAGCCTCAGCTACTTAGGCCCTCCACAACTTCATGAGACCCAGTTTCAAAATAAAGTAGGGCCGGGGGTGTAGCTCGGAGGTAGAACGCCCCTGCGTTCAATCCCCGGTACCGCAAAGAAAAAAAAGTAAAATACAGCCGGGCGTGGTGGCACACGCTTGTAATCCCAGTACTTGGATCTGGGTTCGCGACCAGCCTCAGTGACTTAGACCCGGTTTCAAAATAAAATATAAAAAATAGGGCTGGGGGTATAGCTCGGAGGTAGAACGCCCCTGGATTCCATCCCTGGTACTGAAGGGTTAAACAACCACACCGGAGATGACCATGCAGCCAAGAGATTTATTCAAGCGGCAATGGTCAGCGACTGGGGGGGGGGGGGTTAGAAGAAAGGCAATCAAAGAGGGTGTGCACCACCACGCTTGGGATTAAATATGGGCTTAAGCTGAGTTGGCCCATTGCCATTGGTTGACCAGACCCGGTGTTGCGTCTTATTGGAGGCCCACGTGGCCTCTAAACTTACTGGTCGGTGGGATGGTGCGTGCACCGGAAGCCTGAGCGGTTCCCAGGAAGGGGCAGGATCCTTTTGGGAAGCAGTTACTAGGCATGGGGGCAGGGTTGTGAGGAGAACCCCCTCGGAGAACCGATTCAATCCATCATTCCCCCCTTTTTGATATTGTTTGGGAATTGGGCATCGTGTCTTTCCAGCTACTTCCTGCTGTCAAAGGGGGTGACAGATTGCGGGGGGTGGGGGGAGGAGACTGGGCTGACCTGGTTCCAGGGAGAGGAGAATACCCAAAAACTCTGCACCAAATGTGTAGATTTCAGCCGGAGTAAAGTCCACTAGGGTGCCCTGTAGCCATAGGTCTGCCAGTATGGTTGTCCAGTCTGCAGTTCCCATGGGAGGGGGGATGAGCCAGCTGTCCATACGCAGTGCGTCCAGGAATAAGCACCATCTTTGGTATAGCATTTTGCTGGTAGGTACCTGAGCATGAGAGGAAAGAGAGAAAGGGGAAAAGGAAAAAGAAGAGGGATGGGGTGGGGGTGGCCTGAGCCTCCACCGGGGTTTATGTAGTCCACGTATGATGTCTGCATGTGGGATCGTCCTGGAGTGAATTAAGGACCCGCAGTTGGCAGCAGCTGATAATCCCTGAGGAGGAGCTGTGACTTGTTGATGTAATAGCGACAATCTTGGAGAAAAATACAGTTCCCACCTTTTTCGGCTGTCAATAAGTCAAGGGCCCTTTGGTTTTGCAGGGTGACTCCAGCTAGGGATGTGATTTGACACTGAAGAGAGGCAAGGGATTGGGCGATCTCTTCAATTGCGCTCTGCATTTCGGCCTGGAAAGTCTGAAGTTGTGAAATGCTATATCCCAGGGAGGTTGCACCTAGTCCAGTGCCTAGGAGAGATGTTACCAGCGACACCCCAGCCATGACAGGGAGAAAGACTGCCCTTTTTTGTCAGGAAGGGGGGGTAGAGAAGGAGGTTGGTTGAGCTAAATATGCCTGACGTCCCTCAGTAAAGGAAAGTAATGTGAGTTGTGGGGCCAAGGTTGTAGGGATACAAGATGTGTGAGTGGAGTCATTATTATTTGTATATAGAGTGCCATTACACCAATAAAAAACGCTGTCCAGAGCCCGTGGGTAGGGTGGTAGGCGTGTTTGATTGCAAATGTGGGAGTGGTTGGGGGAAGGTGCGTAGCAGAGAGGAAAGGTGTCGGTGGAATATAGGGGAACACCAGGGATTGTAAACGTGTTTGGGGCTCCTGCTTGTTCATCTGATGTGGGTGTGTTGTGGACTGCCGGTAAGGATGGGAGAGGAACTGCGATTAAAGGGGGTTGTTCCAAATTGGCACAGAGAAAGCAGTCGGAGGAAGGGACGTGAGAGGTGTTTAGAAGATGGAGGCCTTGACTAAGAAAAGAGAACCAGGTGAGGAGAGTAGGGGCTGAGTTAATCTGTGTATGTAGGACCTGTTCTTCATGTGAGATTTGTGTGATTATTTGGCTGAAGGACTGCTGGGGATCCATCTTTGTTTCCTGAGAAATGGTAATGGTTTGGGTGGGGTAGCTGTGAAAGTTATTATGATAAATGCCTCCGGTGACTGATTGGCCCCAAATAGGGTTTGAGGGGTCCATTAGGTGGACCTGAACAGGAGGACAATGTGCTAGGGAGGGAGTTTGAGTGTCCCAAACCTCAGGAGTGACCAGATGTTCGGGAACCGGGGGCAACAGATTATTTTCCCTCTGTTGTTCATTTTCTGAGGCCGTGAGAAGAATTGTTTTAGGGGAGGAAATGGGAGTGGAGGGGCTGGGGAGCAGGATAACAGAGGCCCATAATTTGGCAAAAATGTCTCTTCCTAGCAAGGGGATGGGACAATGGGGTAAAATTAAAAATTGGTGAGCGAATAAGTGGTGATGTAGGCAGCAGGATAAGATGGATGTCTTATGGGGGCGAAAGGCTTTACCATCTATCCCTTGTATGGCGGAGGGAGAGGTGGGTCCCCAAAACTCCCTTAAGACTGAGAACGTGGCACCGGTATCCAACAAGAACTTAATGGGATGGCCATCTACGTGAAGAGTAACCCAGGGCTCCTGTGGGACTATGTCAATGGCCAAGGTGGAAGACCCCGGGCCCTGTCAATCCTCCACCGCCAGGCCCAGTACGGGTGGCAGTGGCCCACCTCCCCTTCAGGAAGTGGGGCAATCGCCAGCCCAATGTCCGTGCTGAGAGCATTTTGGGCATGGGTGTGAAGGTGGCGAGTAGTATGGGCATTCCGATGCCCCGTGTCCCTTCAGGACACTGTCTTGGGACACGCCTTGACCCAGTAGCCTTCCTTGTCACATTTAAAACAAGGTCCCGGGGGGCTTCGTGGCCCAGACGTCGGTCTACTCTTTTGGGTGGATGGCCTGTTTTGGGGACCACCTGATGGGCCCCCGGGGTTTTGTAGCGCCTGAGCAAGCATTTGGAACCTAGCGCACTCCATTTCTTCATATCTTTGGTATTTGCGGCATTCAGTGTCCTCATCCCTATTATGAAAAGCCTTAAATGCCACTGCCATGATCTCAGTCTGAGGAGCCGCGGGGCCCTATTCTAATTTTTTTTAAATTTTGCCCTTATGTCAGGGTAACTTTGAGAGAAAAAATAGGTCATGAGGACCTGTCGCCCACCTAGGGATTCCGGGTCTAGATTAGAATATTGTTGGAAAGCCTTTGTTAGTTGGTCTAAAAACTTGGAAGGGGTTTCTTCCCTCTTTTGAATTATTTCATGCAATTTTTCAAAGTCAACCGCCTTTTGGGCAGCCTTTTTTAACCCTGCTAAGATGCACGTGGAAAATTAGTCCCTCAGGGCTAGATCACCCGGGGCATTGTAGTTCCAATTGGGGTCCCTGTTAGGGTCAGCCTCAGGGCCTACTGGATGATTAGGGTTTGTTCTGTGTGCCTCGTCTGCATGTGCTCTAGCCTGCTCCCAGACTCGCCTCCTCTCCTCTGAGAGAAGAGTATTGGCAATTATCATATAGATGTCATGGAAAGTAAGATTGTAAGTCTGAAGAACCCATTGGAATTCCCGAACATAGAATGTAGGGTCTGCCGTATACGAGCCCAAGCGTTTTTCAAGCTGGGTTTGGTCCGCTACTGAAAAGGGAATATGGACTCGGACAATCCCTTCAGCCGCGGCGACTTCACGGAGCGGGGCTATGATATGGAGAGGAGGTTGTGGTGGGTGTAAAGTACAGGATTGGGTGGCCGGGGGGCTAAAGGGAGGGGAGGGTTGTGGGGTGGGGGAAGTATTGGAAGGAGGTAATTGGGGAGCTGGGACAGAGGAAGGGGCTGGATTTTGTAATCGGCTGTTTCGATAGGGTGGGGGTTCATCTGCGGGGTCGAAGACGTCAAGAGAAGAACAGGAAGGTGTGGGGACAGGTGTGGGGTTGGATTGATAGGCAAGGAGGACATTCTTGGGAGAACAAGAAATACACAGAGCAGGATTGGAATGGAGAAAGGAAAAAGCCTGAACATAGGGAATCTCTGCCCATTTTTTTGATCACATTAACCTTTAGATTCCTAAACCTCCTTCGGGCTGTTCTGACAGTAGTAGATTATCACCATTAATTGTTCGCAGTGGGTCAAGCCCTATGGCTCGAAGTGGGGTCCCACCAAAAGGTGGGGGTACCCAAACCAGGCGGAAACACCAATGAAGGGCAAAAACAACCGCACCGGAGATGACCATGCAGCCAAGAGATTTATTCAAGCGGGGAGGGGGGGGGGTCAGCAACGGGGGAGTCGGCTGGGAGTGAGGAGGAAGTCCCCATGGAGAGGATTATGTGTCCGTGGAGGCCCTCCCAGGACAGGATACAGTAGTTCTCAACCCGAAGAGCCCAGTCGTCACTGAGGTCTAGCAGGTGAGAGGTCCCAGTGGACCGGAGGTCCCAGCAGACCAGAGGACAATGGGTCACCAAGCGCTCGGATTTTGGAGGTCCCAGTGGACCGGTAAGGAGGGAAGACCCATGTCCGGAGAGGGGCCTCTCCACCCCCCGCGGCCGAGATGAGGAAGAGAAAGCGAAAATAAGGAATTTAACTTGTAACAATTAACAACCAATTGTGGTGAGGAAGGAATTTAGCCTGTAATTGACCACAAGTAACCATCTGTGACGGCTCAGTACAAGGAGTTTAACCTGTACCTAACTGCGAACAATAAATGGTGATAATATACTACTGTCGGACCAGCCCAAAGGAGGTTTATGAATCTAAAGGTTAAGCTTAAAACTCCGTGAGGTCCACTGCGACCGTGAAGATCTGGGTGAGGTGCGTTCCTCCCCGTGCGGGCCAATGCTTGGGGCAGCTGGACGATCAACAGTCAGCACCCAGCGAGAGACCCTACAGGTTTTGGAGTTTGGGAATTAAGGGAAACTCACCTAAAGGAGGTTTAGGAATTTAAGAGCTAAGCTTAAAACTCCGTGAGGTCCACCGCGACCATGAAGATCTGGGTGGGGTGCGTTCCTCCCCGTGCGGGCCAATGCTTGGGGCAGCTGTATGATCAACAGTCAGCACCCAGCGAGAGACCTGACAGGTTTTGGAGTTTGGGAATTAAGGGAAACTCACCTAAAGATGGCCGATGGTGGATGTGAAGCAGGCGATCAAAATAATGGGCGAAGGCTGTGGCGTCCCAGTGGGTCAAGCCCTATGGCTCGAAGTGGGGTCCAACCAAAAGGTGGGGGTACCCGAACCTGGCGGAAACACCAATGAAGGGCAAAAACAACCGCACCGGAGACGACCATGCAGCCAAGAGATTTATTCAAGCGGCGGGGGTCAGCGGCGGGGGGAGGATCAGAAGAAAGGCGATCAAAGAGGGCGCGCACCACCGCGCTTGGGATTAAATATGGGCTTAAGCTGAGTTGGCCCATTGCCATTGGTTGACTGGACCCGGTGTTGCGTCTTATTGGAAGCCCGCGTGGCCTCTAAACTTATTGGTCGGTGGGATGGCGCATGCGCCAGAAGCCTGAGCAGTTCCCAGGAAGGGGCAGGATCCTTTTGGGAAGCAGTAACTAGGCATGGGGGCAGGGTTGTGAGGAGAACCCCCTCGGAGAACCGATTCAATCCATCAGGTACCGCAAAAAAAAAAGGTAAAATACATGTGTAAATGTTTATATAAAAGACTAATTTTACTAAGAAGATGGTGAAAGAAGTAATTAAAACTTGATTTCAAGCCAGGCATGGTGGCACATGCTTGTAATCCCAGTACTTGGGAAGCTGAGACAGGAGGATCCGTGTTCATGGCCAGCCTCAGGTACTTGGTGAGATCCTGTTTCAAAATATAGAATAAAAAATAGGGCTGGGGGTGTAGCTCAGAGGTAGAATGCCCCTGGGTTCCATCCCCAGTACTGAAAAAAATAACCACAGACTTCATAATAGATTTATGTGATATATATGACAAAGATGCATAGATTTGAGGACAGGAAATAGCTGTATTGTAGTATAGTTTATTTTTCTGATTACATTAATATTAAACTAAGGATGGCAAGTTAAAATGCAAATTATAGTTAACTAGGGTAGCCATGAAAAAAATAACAAAAAATATAGTTAAAAAGTTAGTGTAGGTTCCACTTCAGGAATGGAGCTTTGCAGATCTGCTTCCCAGCAAAACAACCATATCTGGTGAAAACTATTTTAAAACAACCTTTTAAAATTTAGAAATTGAATGGGATACAGCAAATGGAGAAACATTTATTCAACAGAAAAGTAAATCTCAGAAGCCTGTGGTAGTGAGCCAGGACCTTGTTTCCCTTTCATCAGCTTCAGCTCAGCCTGATGGAGGGAAGGTCTACGCTGGATGGCTGTGGCCAAAAATAAGGTACCCTGTCCCCTCTGCTGCCAGCCAAGAGGTATGGTATCTCACCAGGGTGGGTGGGCTGTTAAGATTGCTTAACCCTTCCAAAAGTTCCAATGGTGAAATTCCTGGTAATTGTAACCAAAAGGTAGGTGGCTCTCTTCTTCCAGCCAGCTCCCACAGAGCAGAAGCTGTGCCTACCCTGGGCAGAGCAGGCCCCAAATACTGAGAGCCCAATTACCCACGCCCAGGCTCACTCATAAGGTTTCCTATTGGGAGAGACAGGTCTAGAAGACCCAGAGACTACTTTCCTATGTGTCTAACATCTGGAGTCATGGCTCAGATTTTGTCTAGGGGGAATGAGAGCAGCAAACTAAAGTGTCAGCCAGTTGACCAAACACCAGTGAAAGAGCAAGAAGAGCCCTTCAGTGTGGCAAAACCCACCAATGGCCAAATATGATTCCTATTTGAATTTTTTTTTCTTTTTGTGGTACTGGGGATTGAACCCAAGGGCATTCTACCTCCAAGCCACACCCACATCTCTCTTATTTTTTTATTTTGAAACAGTCTAAGTTGTAGAGTGCCTCACTAAGTTGCTGAGGCTGGCACGAACCTGTGGTCTGGTCCTCCTGTCTTACCCCCCAAGTACTGGGATTACAAGCATGCAACACCACGCCCAGCTCCTACTTGAATTTAATTGAGTCAGCAATTGGTGCCCCAGGATTTTGTAAAAAACAATAGCAATTAGCTGGCAGTGAGTGGAGACCAACCACAAGGTGTGATACCAAACAGAAGGCACCTTAACAAAAGACCTAGGAGAGAGCCCTTCAAAAATGGCCCCGGGACTGGGAGTGTAGTTCAGTGGTAGTATGCTTGCCTAGCATGCCTGGGCCCTGGGTTTGTTTTGATGGGGAGGGAGATGCCATCCAAGGGTGACTGTGCATTCTCAAGTTGGTGGAAATTGAGGATAAACATCAAAATTATACTGCAGGAAAAACCAACATGACTAAAATAGTCTAGCCAAATTACTAACAAGTCCTCAACAAAATAAGCCTCACAGACCAGAGGGAACCAATATTCAAAGTTGCTACAATATATGCTCTTGATGGTCACTTTGTACAAAGAAAAAGACATGCAAAGAAACAGGAAAATGTGATCTATACCCAGGAAAAAAAGGACAACAAAGTCGCCATTATAAATAGGTTTAAAGGCTGGGGCACAGCTCAGTAGTAGAGTGCTTACGTAACATGTACAAGGCCCGGGATTTGAATCCCAACACCACACAGACACATAGAGAATACCAATAAAGAGAAAATTAAGCCAGTTGCTGTGGCACACGCCTGTAATCCCAGCTACCCAGGATGCTGGGGCAGGAGGATCACAAGTTCAAGGCCAGCCCGGGCCAATTCAGTGAGACCCTGTGTCAGAAAAGGATGGGAAGCTGAGGATGTAGCTCAGAGATAGAAAGTTCCTGGGTTCAATCTCCAGTACAATAAATAAATATTTTTTTTAAATGGAAGTGCTGGCACTGAAAAGTACAATAATAGAAATTTAAAAGGTACTATTGGGGCTCTATAGTATATTTGAAATGGCAGAAGAATTAGTGACCTTGAAGATAAATTGATAATAGAGATTATGCAATCTGAAGAAGGAAAAAATTGAAAAATGTACAAAACCTCAGAGAAATGTGGGTCACGGTACTCACATGAACACACGTAGAGAATACCCAAGGGGAGGAGAGACAGGAGAGAGAAATATACATGCATGTGAAATAATGGCTCTAAACTTTCAGATGCAATTAAAAACATATGTCTAAAAATGCTCAATTAACTTTAAGTAGGAAAAACACAAGGACAGACACATCAGATACTGAAAGACAGATAAAATTTGGAAAGCGGTAAGAGTAAAACCAGTCATTCAGGAAACCTAATAAAAGCAAAACCGATCTCTCATTAGAAACAAGGGAGGCTAGCAAGATGATTCAAAGTGCTCAAAGAGAAAAAACTACTTAAATACAGCTAAACTCTTTTAAAACTCAAAGCAAAATATATTCCCAGAAAACATCTGAGTAAACATTACCATACTCCACAAGAAATGCTAAAGGAAGTTCTGGCTCCAACTCATTTCAGAAAGCAAATGACCCAAGACAGTAGGTAATTTGAACCCACATTTCAAAAAAGAAAGAAAAAGAAAAAGAAAAGGCACCAGGAAAGGTAATTATGTTATTATACCACTATTAAAGTAAGGAAATAACAACATGCTAATTTGAAACTGCAAAAACAAACAAAGTGAATAAGAAAAGGTAAATATGAAAGTTAATATAAGAAACTCTGAAAGTATATATTTGACTCTTCTCAGCTTCTCAAATAGACATACAATTATACAAATAGCTACAAAAATGTATAATTGTATTTTAATATATATGGTAGTAACACAAATTGGGAATAGATCTATAGAAGAGGGACATTTCTATCACATTGAAGTTAATATAAATCTGTTGCATATTCTGATGCGAGATGGATGGCAAGCCTTTGAGCAACCACTAAGGAATCATTAAAAGAATTAAAATGGTACACTAGCAAATGTCGATGAAATATGAAATAAGGAAGAAATAGAGCAATAAAAAGATGACATAGAAAACAAGTAAAATGGCAGAATTAAATTCAATTATATCAAAATTACACTAAGTGTGAATGGATTTATTAATCCAATCAAAAGGCAGACATAGACATGAAAGCAACATCCAACAAAATGTTGCCTACAGGAGGCACACATTAAATTCATATATACAAATAAATTGAAAAGAATGGGAGGCCAAGCATGGTGGCACACACCTGTAGTCCTAGTACTTGGAAGGCTGAGACAGGATCGCAGGTTCTAGACCAGCCTCAGCAACCTAGTGAGACTCTCAGCAAACTAGTGAGCCCTGTTTCAAATCAAAAAATAAAAGGGCTGGAGGTGTAGCTCAGAGGTAGAATGACCCTGGGTTCAATCTCCAGTACCACAAAATAAAAAGAATGGGAAAAATATTATCATGCAAACAACCATAGTAAGAAAGCTGAAGTGATTATACCAGTATTAGAAAAAATAGACATTAAAACAAAAAGAAGTTACTATAGATAGATGTTTTATTATGATAAAATATCAATCCATCAGGGAGACATAATCAAATGGATGCATATAACAACACAGCTCCAAAATACATGAAGTAAAAACTGACAGATTTTAAGAGAGAAATAGTTATTCAACAATAAGAGACTTCAGTACTCTGCTTTCAATAATAGAATAAGTAAGGAGAAGATCACCAAGGCAATAGAAGACGTCAACAATACTATAAATCAAGTAGGACCGCTGGGTGTTGTAGCACACACCTGTAATCCCAGTTCTTGGAGGTTGAGACAGGAGTATCACAGGTTCAAGACCAGCCTCAGTAACTTAGTGAGACCCTCAGCAACCTCACAAGACCCTGTTTCAAAACAAAAAATAAAAAAAGGGCTGGGGGTATAGCTTGGAGGTAGAATGCCCCTGTATTCAATCCCCAGTACCACAAAACAAACTAATTAATTAACTAAATATTTAAAATAATATCCTTGTGCCCCTGGTTTAGACAACAATTACTTAGACCAAAATGTATGATCTATAATGTTATGGTCTCCCCTTCTATTTCCTGAAAGAATTTGATGAGGATTGGTTTTCTTTCTTTCTTTCATTTTGGTACTGGGGGTTGAACTCAGGGGCATTCTACCTCTGAACTCCCTCCCCCTTCCTTTTATTTATTTATTTGATGGTAGGGATTGAACTCAGGGGCGTTCTACCTCTGAGCTATACACCCAGCCCTATTTTAGTGTTTATTTTGAAACGGGGTCTCACTGAATTGCTGAGGGACTTGCTAAATTGCTGAGGCTGGTCTCAAACCTGCTGTCCTCCTGTCTCAGCCTCCCAAGTACTGGAATTATAGGCATGTACCACCACTCCTGGATATTTCTTCTTTAAATATTGGCAAAGACTGAAGATATCATGAAAACAGTACCTCTGTGCCCACAGCATGCTGTCCAGGGATGGCTATATGAAGCAAGGACTAAAATCTTTAACCTTTCAAAATTCTTGGCTTCCAAGGAGACCCATAGACGAGGGCCTCTATGGCAGCAGTGGAGCCGGTGTCCTGCCCTGCTGCAAGTGTGATGAATAGTGTCATGGGAGCTAAGGGAGAAAGAAGGGGCTTTCGTTTGCATGGTGTGAGATCACTGCAAACCTACCTCTCTGTGTTGAAATGGGACAAATGCAATAGAGTGCATTGTGTGGTGTGTGTCTCATGCTGGTTTCTTGATTCCCCCAAATGCTGCCTGCCCCCTCTAGTTCTTGTATTTGTCTGGGCTTTGTAGGACTTTACAGAGTCTCTGGGTTGGTGATTACTAGGTGGCCTAATTTGTGTAAATAGAAAGTGTTGGTCTTTGTGTTCTTTTGGGGTTTATTATTTACAAACTTCTTCTTGTATTGAGAGAAAAATATCACTTCTCGGTCTTTGGGCTAAGATCAAGTGTAGTATTGAGAGAAAGATAGCCAAAGCAACTTTAACAGAAGGTTCTGCACAAGGCAAAAGGATCTGAAACATAAGTGTTTTTTGGTGGGGGCGTCCTCTTCTTGAAGTGAGGCTCTTGAACCATCTTTTCTTTTGTTCCCCTTCCTATTTCCTATTTTTGGACCAGATCTTCTGTCCTAAAAACATGGCTCCTATCCTACCCTCGTCTCTCTGAAAAGAAAACATACATACACATATATATATATTTAATTCTTGGAATGTCTCTATAACTCTTAAATGATTTATAAAAAAACTTGAAGAAGCTAGGACCCCCCTCACTCCTTGTTCTCAACCTCCTGAGTCAAACACTGCTGTGTTTAGATGAATCAAACCTACTTAATCTGTAATCCTAAAGTAGGGAGAAACAATAGGGGCCTTCCATGTAGAAAGTAGAGTCAGGAGACCAGAAAAGAGAATATGAAAGTATGTTCAAGTCACTCAGGAACTTTTATGCAGGTGCGAGAAACTTATGTCAAAGTGGCCACAAGATTGTTTAATAGGAGACGGACAAATATAAGTCCATGTTTAATGCTAGAAACCAAAGCTTTGCGTGAAATCTTGAATTTATGGAGAGGGAGAGGGGAGGAAGGGAAATTGTGGACTTGTCTATTCTTTCCCTGATCCCTTCCCCTCATTCCTGAACTATAGGAGACTAAGTCCCTGTGGGCTTTGGTGACCCCATCACTGGGGTGTTTATTTGATGGCTTAATTTTGCTGTACCTGGGTACTTACTTCCTTTCATTTTCTCTTTCTTTCTTTTTGTGGTACCAGGGATGGAACCTACGGGCATTCTACCTCTGAGAATGTGCATTTAACAAAGAGCCACAACATAGATGAACAGAACTTGAAAAAAGACCATTGAATAATTTGCAACATCAACACTACCCTCAGTGTTTCATAGAATAACTTTCAGAAAATGAGCAAAAATATAGAAGACCTGAACATCACTGTAAATTAACTTGACCTGATATTCTATAGAGCTCTCTACTCAATGACAACAGAACAAACCATATACTAGATTATAAAACAAGTCTCAACAAATTTAGAAAAGTTTAAATCATAAAAGTATGTTCTGAGACCACAGTGTAGTTAAATCAGAAGTCAACTAGAAAAAGAAATTTAGAAAGTCCACAGATATTGCAAACAAAACAACACACAGCTAATAACCTATGAATTAAATAAAAAATACAAAAAATAGAAAATGTCTTGAATTTAACGAAAATAAAAAATAAAGCGCAGCAAAAATTATGGGATAGCAGAGCAATGTGTAGAAGGAAATATATAGCTTTAAGTGCATATATTAGAAAAATTGAGGTTTTAAATTAATAATTTAAGCCTTTCTCTTAAGAAATCAGAAAAATATGAACCACTTAAGCCCAGGGATGGGAATATTAAAGATCGGAGCAGAAATCAATGAAATAGAAAACAAAACAAGCAATCCAGGAAAATGATGAAGCCCAAAAACCAAAAGTTGGTTCTTTGAAAACATAAACATACTTGATGCACAAGTTGCAACTACGAGCAACAACAACAACAACAACAACAACAATAATAATAAAGATTACTAAATCAGAAATGAAAAAGGGACAGCAGGCTGGGGGTGCAGCTTAGTGCTGCCTGGAACTCTGTTCTAGCATGTCCCAGGCCCTAGGTTTGATTCCCAGCACCACCAGGGGAAAAAAAAAAAAAGGTGGAAGTGGGGGACAGCATTACTGATTCTAAGCTCTACAGAAAGAGTATGGGTTATATGAAATACGAACAACTACTTTAGACAAATTAGATAGATTAGTTGAAATGAACAACGTCCTACAATGGTGCAAATTACCAAAACCAACTCAAGAAAGGATAAAAGATCTGAATCAACCTATAACAAGTAAAAATAAAATTGAATTCTCAAAGAAAAGTGCAGGTCCAGATGGCTTCACTGGTGAGCTCTATAAAATACTTAAATAAGAAATAAAACAATCTTGGCCAAATTCTTACAGAAAATAGAGGAAGAGGGAACACTTCCCAATTCATTCTATGTGGCTAATAATGTACTGATAATTCCTGGTAGCTATACATTAAAAATAACACCTTGAAGTATGTATCTACCCAATTTGTACTACCTTTTTTTTTTTTTGCGGTACTGGGGATGGAACCCAGGGCTATTCTACCTCCGAGCTACACCCTCAGCCCTATTTTTTATTCTTTATTTTTAAACAGGGTCTCACTAAGTTGCAGAGGGCCTCATTAAGTAGCCGAGGCTGGCTGCAAACCTGTGATCCTCCGGTCTCAGCCTCCCAAGTACTGGAATTACAAGTGTGCACCACCACGCCCAGCTAATTTGTACTACCTTTGATGCTTGTATCAATGTGAAGGGCTGACTTGGATAGGCAGACCAGCCTGGCTTTCCTCTCTGGAACACTGGGATTTTTATCTCTGACCTACCATGGATAGGAGACAGCCATGGTGCACTGCTCCTTAATAGTTCCTTCTCACAATGGGCACTGTCAGGCTAGCCATCAGTGACAATTTGCACCTATTATATGCCTCCCTGTATTAAATATGTTAGTGTATCTTCCAGCCCTTTATACTTCGGTGGCTCACAAATTTCCCCTGCATTCTACTTTAAAATCATATCTACATTATTGGGCCATTCTATTCCACCTCATCCTCCCTAGACCTCTACAACATTTATTGCATGGCCAGGTTTTGAGTCTCAGTGTTAGCAGTTCAACATGTCCAGGTACTCATGTGAATTTCTAAGGGACAAAAGAAAGAATGGTATCTAGAGAGATTTTTACCCTTTGTTGGGAGAATACTGTCCTGATTAGAAGAAACCAATATCTGTCAGAGTCCTTGATTTAATTCAGGTGCTACTTCTTATAATGTGGATCATCACCTCTCTAGTGGTAATTTCCTTGGGATTTACTTTGTGTCTTTAGTATACCATCCCATGATCCCACTGGCATTGAATGCACAGAGACCTTGCAGTGATTTTCTATTGATGGATTTGTTCCTCCTCTGTTGTTCTTGTAATTGAATCTGTGCTCAGACCAGAAGCAGGATTCTGGAAAACAACACAATTGTGGGTTGTTTTGCTTAGATTTGGTTATTCAAAGCGTTGTCAGAGAACCAGGAGCATCTACATATCTTGGAAGTTTCCTAACCATACATATTCTCAGGCCTCACATCAGATTTATTGAATAAGTTTGTGTGTGTGTGTGTGTGTGTGTGTGTGTGTGTGTGTGTGTTAGTTAATGATTATACCCAGGGCCTTGCACATGCTAAGGATGCACTCTACCACTGAGCTACCACCCCAGCCAAGAGTATATTTTTCACAAAAGCACTAGGTGATAAGAATTTATATTAAAGTTTGAGAAGCATTGGGCTAGAACTCTCTTCATTTTATTTTGACTGTGGTTCTTATCATAGAGTATGTGAATTAAAATTCTTATTCTAAATAGGACTTTTAGGCCTCTGCTAGAGAGCTCCTACACAGCCCTCTTATCAACTTATATTCATCTCAGATATATCCCTCAGGTATGACTTCTTTCTTTGGTAAAGTAACTTGCCACCTCAGATCACAAACATGGCATCATTAGTGTTTTTGTCAAATATTTAAGTTCTGACCCATTTTGGACACATGTCCATGGTACCATTGTGGTTTGATAGGGCCATGCAACTAGTTCTGGACAATACATTTTGAGTGTAAATAATCATGTTTTAAGTCTCTGAGACTTAGGGTTTTATTTGTTATTGCAGAGTATTCTTGCCCATTCTTGTTGATACACCATTTTTGGTACTTTTCCAAATCTGAAATAGTTAAAATAATGCTATAACTTCTGCTTCAGGTTAAGGTGTGCTCATTTGAATTGGTCATGCCAACTTGAGAACATTGTTATATATGTATGCTCCCTGTCCTTTTTTCTTTTGGCATCCAATTCTCTGTGATATGTGAACTTCAATGACAGCTGATGATGAGTCCAATTTTTATCTGAACCATTATATCCAAATTTTATCTGAATGTGTGACACTCCTGATTTTCTACTCTTGATCATTTAGGCACAATATTAGCTATAGCCCATAAATATGTAAGTATCTGGGATTCTGCACAGCCACATTTCAATGGTGTTCTCTATTGCTGTTTCATGTATGTCTACTTCAGCCTACAGAAGGGAATCGTGTGGATACATAAAAATGAGGATACAAATCAGCCATTCTGTAGAGATTGTGCAGCCAAATACCAGATAGCCCCATTCATATAAGTCAGACAGGTATTCTGTCTTATGGTGAGCTCAGAATATGGCTGACACCAATTTATCAATGTAGGTGATATAATATAGAGGACATGTCAGGAAGGCTGTGGAGGGAATCCTCAGTGTGCACTAAGGAAGCAAACACCCTATGAAGTTTTTTTCTTTCTTGTGGTACTGGAGACTGAACCCAGGAGCATTCTAACTCTGAGCTACACCCCAAGGCTCTTTTTATTTTTTTTAAATTTGAAACAGGGTCTCACTAAGTTGCAGAGGGTCTCACTAAGATGCTGAGGCTAGCCGCGAACCTGCGATTCTCTTGTCTCAGCCTCCCAAGTATTGAGATTACAGGTGTGTGCCACCACTTCCAGCTCTATGAAGCTTATTTATTTTTTGCGGTACTGGGGATTGAACCCAGGGGCATTCTACCTCCGAGCTATACCCCCAGCCCTATTTTTTATTCTTTATTTTGAAACAGGGTCTCATTATATTGCAGAGGGCCTAAGTAGCTGAGGCTGGCTGCGAACCTGCGATCCTCCTGTCTCAGCCTCCCAAGTACTGGGATTACAAGTGTGCACCACCACGCCTGGCTCGAAGCTTATTAAATTACTACCATTTATGTAATCTTATATATACCATTTCTACTTGCTGACAGAGTATTGTGAGAAATATTCTGTGAGAAAGAGGTACAGAGAGCCTTCAGTTCATAATAGACACTTCTGATCATTGTTTGATGGAGAAATGGTCCTTATATTGTCCGATGCTGCTGCTGAGTGTGTGTGTGTGGGGGGGGGATTTCCCTAGAGATTATTCAAAAGATACCACAGGTTTTACAAATCATTTGGCTTTCTGAGTCGTGGGGTCCACAAAGAAGGGCTCCTTATCCAGAAACTTATCATTGGATCCAAAATCTTGATTTTAAAATACCACAACCCAAACTCACTAATCTTCCAGGTTAAATAATATATTATGTATTTAGGCTGTAATGCTATGCACTTAGTTCCAATTTATAGTATACATCAGACTCGCCTAATTCCCAAAGCCAAGATATTTTTTTTGTGAGACTGCTGAGCTTCAAAGGTAGGATGTTAGGTATGGAGGGTCTAGTTTTATATTGCAGAGGGTAATTAGAAAAGATATTCTACTTTCTCTCATCCATTGGAATCCCAGTTCATTTACTTACATGGCCATATCCTGAGTTTTTTCAGGGATAACAGTTTATTTCCTCTCTTTTTTATAGAGATCTTAGAGAACAAAGAGCAGTTCATTAAACTCTAATAACATTTAAACATCATCAGTACAGTGGATAAAAGTAAATGTCCTTAGGTCATATTATTGCAAGTCCCAACAAATAAATCCATGACTAAAAATAGAGAAATATTTATGTTGTAGAGATAGGACAGTAAAGTTGTCAAAGTTGGGACAACCTAATTCACTGGTAGGTTTCCATAAAGAAGTCTTGCTAACCCCATCTGGTTTATGATTTAAAGGCTGACCATACTGGAGGATTTTTCTTTTTGTACTAGGGACTGAACCCAGGGGCATTTTACCTCCAAGTTGCACCCTCACCCCTTTAAAAATTTTTTTTTTAATTTGGAGAGTCTCACTAACTTGCTGAGGCTGGCCTCAAACTTGTGATCCTCTTGTCTCAGCCTCCCAAGTATTGGGATTACAGGCATGCGCCACTGTGCTTGACCATACTGGAGGATTAAACATGGATATAATAGAATGCAGAACACTGAGGTCCCTAATTAGCTAATCTATTTCTTTTCTTCTTTTGAAGCGATGTTATTGCTGCTTACTAATAATATTGGCTAGGAGAGAGAGAATAAGGGTCTTACTTAAGCAGCCTAATACTGTGCTTGAATCACTGTGATCAAAGGAGCAGTGAACATACTTTATGAATTGACTCAACTATCCATTCCATGAAGAGGATGCAACCTCCTTTTTTCAAGTGTCTGCCAGGGAGCATATTAACTAAGTCAGTTCTTTGGGGGTCCCCAGCATCTGATGTGTTCTTCACTATGCCTCTGTTGTGCTGGGATTCCCAATATTTATTGCAACAGCATGGGGGATAAGCGGTGGTCTGATCTAATTGCTTTCCATCAGATAGCTTATACCTTGTCCCTCCTACATCCCTTGTCATCCTCACAGCACTCCAGCACCCTCACTGCCTGGAAGATTGTTGGTTCAGGCACACAGATCCCCACTTACAAAGCACATCCATTTTCTAGAACTATGAAAAACAGGCTAGAGCCAAGTAAAACTTCCCTGACCTTACCCCAGGGTCTACTTGAAGATATACTCAGGCTTTGAAGACATGGGAATAATTCTTTTTATAGTGGGAACCTTTTCTTTGGTTTATATACATGCTGAGAGTGAATTATATGGGTCTCAGTCTGTGGAGTCTTATCTGAGGCTCACTAAATCAAAACGTTCTTTTCCCATAGCAATTTACCAAATCAGTTTCCCTCCACCAAGGGGCTGGACCATGACTCCTAGCAGGTTATGGACAGGCTAAATTGAGAAGTAAAGTTGGTATGTCTGTAATCAGGCTGAATTTTGCCTTATCTTCCTTCAAAAAGTGCACAACTAGAGTCTATTCATGTACACACGAATTTAAGTAAGCATGTAATTTATAAATGAAGTTGGATGTATTCTTTTTAATCAAACACTTAAACTATCCTATTTCTTTATTTTTGTGGTACTAGGGATTGAACCCAAGGGCATTCTACCTCTGAGCTACACTTCCAGCCCTTTTTATTTATTTTTATTTTGAAACAGGGTCTTACTAGGTTACTGAGGGCCTCACTAAGCTTCTGTGGCTGCCCTTGAACCTGTGATCCTCCTGTCTCATCCTCCCAAGTACTAGGATTACAGGCATGCATCACCATAACCGGTTTATCCTTTTATTTGAACCTAAAGAAACAGTTGTTTCTAGTCAGGTGTGGTGGCACATGCTTGTAATCCCAGTACTTGGGAGGCTGAGACAGGAGGATCGCAGGTTCACGGCCAGTCTCTGCTACTTAGTGAGGCCCTCGGCAACTTAGTGAGACCCTGTTTCAAAATAAAAGAATAAAATAGGGATGGGGGTGTGGCTTGGAGGTAGAATGCCTCTGGGTTCAATCCCCAGTAACACACACACACACACACAAGAAACAGTTGTTTCTACAACCATGAGGATTTGTGGCATAGGTTCAATATCAAAAATCTTTGAAATTGTTCTAGGATTTCAATTACAGCCTGGCAATATTTCCTATAGTAGCTTATTCTTCGAACGCACCTATGGTTTTATGATTCTTCCCCCTCCCTCGCAGTCTGAGCCTGCTCTTGAAGTTGCCATGGCTTCAATGGGTTATCTTATTGTGGTTTTCCAGTTTTTCATTTTCATCTGTATTTGTTAGTAATGTACTTGTCTGGTTTTTTTTTCAAGATTTTTTTTTATTGGTGATTACACATAATAGTGGAATTTGTTCAATTTTATTCCCCAGTATCTCCCTTTGCACCTGTCTTATTTTTAGATTCTGTTTTCTTAAGCATTCTTATTGAGAATAAGGCATGGTGGGAGACGGAGGGTCTGTTTTTATCACTTCTTGCCATTGTTTTTATATACTTGTGGTGGTGGAGAGGGGGGCTTCTTGATTGCCAGATTTTGTTTTTTCCTGAACAGTGGTAAAGAAAACTTGGAGCTGGGCGTGGTGGCGCATGCTTGTAATCCCAGTACTTTGGGAGACGGAGACTGGAGGATCTGGGTTCGCGGCCAGCCTTAGCTCCCCCCCCCCTCTCTCTACCTAGTGAGGCCCTCTGCAACTTCGTGAGACCCGGTTTCAAAATAAAGTATAAAAAATAGGGCCGGGGGCGTAGCACGGAGGTAGAACGCCCCTGCGTTCAATCCCCGGTACCGCAAAAAAAAAAAAAAAGAAAAAAAAGAAAAAGAAAACTTGGCTTGTATTTTTAAATCCTGGAAAGCCCTTCCTATTCTCAGTGTTAACAGTGCTGGCATGAATCACCCATTATTTTGTGAACATTATGGAACTTATGAAATCTGTGTGTTTGATCTTTTTAAAGATATAATCTACATAAGGATTCTGAACTTTCAGAGCAAATCCTTTGTGGTGAACAACTGGCTAAAGTGAGCAAGAATAAAATGGTTTTCTTCCTGTCAGCTAAAAGATTAACACTGTTTGCCAAATTTAACTAATTATGGTGCTGAATAAACTGATGCATTTAAAAACCAGTATGACATCATCCATTCCACTTTCATAACTTTTGCCATATCTTCATACCACACAAACTATTAGTTTATCAGTTTTCTTAAAATTGACTTAACTTTAAAAATTAAATAACATAAATGAAATCACTAATTTAATGTTCTGGTTATGTTTAATTTTTTGAATCCTCGTTAATTATATTAATTAATATATTTAAATATTAAAATAAACTGTTTTACTATTTATCAGCTTAAATAATCCTGTGTAACACTGCAATATATATAATCTAGATTAGGAAAGACAGATAAATTATTGGATGGTTTACTCACTGAGGAAAGATTTCAGAGATCAAAGGTAATATTTCTGTTCTTCCATTCTTTTTTCATTTTATATAGTATCCCCCACCCTGGGATTCTAAAAACACATTATTTCATTTGGTGATACATATGGCTAACATGGCTTAGTTAGAAGACAACCATTGATGAGTCTGAAGTTTTGCTGAATAAATTATTTAACAATTTCATAAATAGAATAATATGCAAATATATTTTCTAAGTAAAATAGTTTATTACGGTAAGGCAAGATAGAATGGTACCTTTGTCAAAGTTAGATAATTCTCAGATACCTCTTAGCATTATCTTGAGAGTTTTATATTCCACTGTAGAAATACAGGTTTCCTGCACAGGAATGGAATGATGTGGACACTGTATATTGGTGACAAATTATCTTTTGACAACAAAGCTTTTGACTTAGAACCACTCTCTTTTGGTGATAAATCCAGAAAATTTAAGCACTCAGTTGACATAGGGTCCTGGATAGCAAAAGGTTTGCATCTGAAGTACCATGTATACATTTGTGTTCCTAAGGGGGAAATGAATAGTAAAGAGGAGATCTTTATGTGATGGCTCATTATCTGGACAAGCTGTCATTTTATGCTTTGATGGCTTTGTGATAAGCATTTTTATCTTACTAAAATCTCAAAGAAATGGTGTTAGCAAAAGTATTTCCATTGAGAGTTGCCCAGCAACTTGGTTATCCAGGAAGGTCTTAATGGAATGCAGCTTCAGTAAATGTTTGACCATAATTTGCCTTCCTGTTTTATCTACAAGAGTAGACAGAAGGCTGTTGGAGCATAAGTATATAGAAACTTCCAGTGTATTCTAGTTGAATTTTTTTGTTAAAACAAACTTGGATTTCTTGTTCTTAGATTTGAATATGAATAGTTTCTAAACCTCCTGAAGTTCAGAACCCACATATCAGATCATAAGCATTAACTTAATGAAAGTGAGAATTACAATTTTCAGTAAAACTCTTCCAGACACTTTAGAAACAATTTGTTTATTTCTTTTAATATAATACTATATTTTGATATATGTGCTTTTTGTAAGCGCTTTGACAAGGCAATATGTAAGAGTATATGTTACTAAATAAGATTAAAAATCTGTCTGATGTGTTTCAATTACATTTCTACATATGTTCGAATGTAATCTATATTTTCTGTTTGTACTACATATGAAAGCATATCTTTGCATTGTCTATATTGTTGTACCATGTATGTCGTGAGTGGGCAAAGGGTAATACCATTTATCATAAGAGGATGAATACTCTTGAAACATACCTTTTAGCCGGGTGTGGTGGCGCACGCTTGTAATCCCAGTACTTTGGGAGGCAGAGACCGGAGGATCCGGGTTCGCGGTCAGCCTCAGCTCTCTCTCTCTCTCTCTCTCTCTCTCTACTTAGTGCGGCCCTCCGCAACTTCATGAGACCCGATTTCAAAATTAAAAAAAAAAAAGAAACATACCTTTTAACTAAGTTTTTTTTTGTGGTACTGGGGATTGAACCCAGGTACATTCTACTTCCGAGCTACACCCCCAGCCCTATTTTTTTATTCTTTATTTTGAAACAGGGTCTAAGTTGCAGAGGCCTCACTAAGTAGCTGAGGCTGGCCGTGAACCCAGATCCTCTGGTCTCAGCCTCCCAAGTACTGGGATTACAAGTGTGCGCCACCATACCCGGCTTAACTAAGTTTTTTAACCTAGAAGGTGCAGAAGATAACTGTGTTATAATGGTTTGAAAGGATAAATAGAAAGCCAGACTTTATTTTAGAACAGATTACAACAATGGAGTAATAGGCTGATGTAAGCAACCTTTTGATGAAGATTTGTTAGCTTAGAGGAGATCTGAGAGTTCAGAGTTCAACTGACCATGACCATTGAACAGGCTGATGCATTTAAAAATCAATCTGCCATATTCAGGAAACAAATAGTTTGATTGGCTTTTAATAGATATTTACTATTAGGACAAAACTGAACACATTTTAAATTAATCCTGGACATCCATTAAATGGCATATGTGAAATTCCACAAATGTTAACACTCTAAGTCCAACAAGCTATGGACTAATAAATTATTCTATTGATTTCAAAACATTTAAGTCTCCCACTCCCTAGCCTCATCCTGAACTAGTTAAGGAGTTGCACTTCCAAAATGCCTAACAATAATGAAAATTTAATTAGGAGCATATAAATATTATAATAGATCATAGTGTCTGCGCTAATCTAGAGTAATAGATCTGAATTTAATGAAGGATTACTGTCACACATTTATCACCCGATAGGCCAGTACTAGGGATTGAACCCAGGGGCATTCTACCTCCAAGCTACATCCCCAGCCCCCTTTTTATTTATTTATTAAACAGGGTCTCGATAGGTTGCTGAGAGCCTCACTCTTGCTGAGGCTGTCCTCCAACTTGCAATCCTCTTATCTCAGCCTTCCAAGTATGGGATTACAGGTGTATCACCATGCCCAATTTACTTCATTTTTTTTTTTTTTTTTGGTGGTACTGGGAATGGAACCCAGGGGCATTATACTCTCCTAGCCCTATTTCTTTCATTTATTTATTTTTTATTATTTATTTATTTTTGTGGTGCTGGGGATGGAACCCAGGGGCCTACTACCTCCGAACTACTTCCCCAGACCTTTTTTAAATTTTTTATTTGGAAACAGGGTCTCGCTAAGTTGCTGAAAGCCTCACTAAATTGCTGAGGTTAGCTTCGAACCTGTGATCCTCCTGTCTCAGCCTCCCAAGTACTGGGATTACAAGGGTGTGCCACCACCATTGACTATTCTTTTATTTTGTAACAGGGTCTCACTAAATTGCGGAAGGCCTCATAAGTTGCTGAGGCTGGTGGAACCTGTGATCCTCCTGTCTCAGCCTCCCAAGTATTACTTCAGATTCTTAATCTCAAATTTGCTTATCGTTTTCTTTCATTAAAATAATATCTTCCTAGACGGGAGTGGTGGCGCAAGCTTGTAATCCCAGTACTTGGGAGGCTGAGACAGGAGGATCCGGGTTCGCCGCCAGCCGCAGCTACTTAGTGAGGCCCTCGGCAACTTAGTGAGACCCTGTTTCAAAATAAAGAATAAAAAATAGGGCTGGGGGTATAGCTTGGAGGTAGAATGCCCCTGGATTCAATCCCCGGTACCGCCAAAAAAAAAAAAAAAGTCTTCCTGGTTATTAATGAATTGCTGTGCCTGCGAATGGGAATATAACATTTTTGTTAACAATGGTGTGTCCAGCCAGTTAATGCTGCGGTCAGTTTTCCCCTCATTTCAGTGATCCCCCTTTTTTTCTAGTTAGTTATTTTAAATTAAACAAAAGCTTTCTTGCATGAAACCTACATTAATTGCTACCATATGGAATTTCTATTCCTCTAATAATTGAGTGTTAACTATATTCAAAGAGTTGTATGTGACATCAAGTCATTTAAAATTTTGTCCTGATTCCCAAGAGTTTGTAAATAAAACGAGGGGGGGGAGCCTTTGTTTTACTTAGATCTGCATGATCCTACCAACTATCAATAGTTTACTATATCAATGAAGCTCAAGAACCTGCAAGTGCCTAATATTCCAAATATAACAATTTGGTAAAGAACGCTGTTTAAACATAGGATATCCAGGATCTAAAAACAAGAATTTGGGCAATTCACCAGCAATACTGGACATAGGGCTCTGGGAAAGTACAATTCTGTGAAACAAAAGAATTTCCCAGGGAACATATCCTTGTGAAGTATTATAGAGGGCTTTACAGTTCTACTAAAGGGGTTGGGAGAAATTAATGATAGGCACCTATTAAAATTAAAGACTGAGTAAACTAATACTCAGTAACCTTAATTTTTTTTTCTTAAAAAGAATTTGGGCAATTCACCTTTTTCTCTACAGGCCAGTTACTCCATCTATGAAGTAAAGGTTTTGGAAACGATTACCGAGGAGAATGAAAACAACACTAAAACTCGATGGTTGCGCTTTTCCCGTGCCATAGTCTAAAAGATGAGCTACGGGGTAAAAGCCTGCCCTTGATCCAAGTCACTGAAATGCTCGCGGACGATGCTGAAGCTCGAGAAGAGCGACGATGGCCGGAGCCGCCCGGCGACTGAAGGTAAGCAGCCCGCCGCCAGCGACCTCGTGCGGCTTCACAGACTGAGTCAAGCAACTCGACAGTCAGACACCTGGGGCCGCCGGGCGGAGTGGCTTTCCGCCCACATGGAAGTCCTTTTTCTTTTCTTCCTTGCCCCCTCTTCTTCCTGGGGGTTTGATCGCCATTCCTCGGGACAGCTCGCCAACAGCGAGACGGCGAGAGCGAAGCACGCCGCCCAACGCTCGGGCTCCTCCGGAGCGCTCCTCCTCCGCTACAGAAGCGCGTTTCCAGGCAACGGCGGCCGCGGCGTCACTTCCTGCCATTTAAACTCGCTGGCAGCGCTCGAGCCCGGGCTCCCGCGTCCACTCCGCTCCTCGGCGTGGGCTCGGGTCGCGCGTGCAGGCTCGGGCGGGGCGGGGCGGGGGCCCTGCGCGCCGAGCCGAGCCGAGCCGAGCCGCGTGGAGCTGAGCCGAGTGGAGCCAAGCCGCGTGGAG